>OZ030017.1:24965000-25112718 GCA_964023405.1 Apodemus agrarius
CAAATATTGAATTCAATACAATGATCTATTTTTTCTTCTCTTCTCTTCTCTTCTCTTTCTTTCTTTCTTTTCTTTCTTTCTTTTTTTTTTTTTTTTTTTTTGAGTTTGTCCAGTTAGAGGTTGAGTCAGCCTTGGATCTAGATGAGATGTCTACCAGCCCGAACAGATGAGCAGCAGCAGTGACTCGTCTTTGTATAACACATTTTAGATGGCAAAGGTCACCCTACAAATTATTGCATTTGGTCCTCCACAAAATCCTGTGTGGCAGAGGTGGATTGATCCGTATTTCCCTATTTATATTGCTTTATGTTCCCTCACAGTAATGTAACTGCGTTGTCTGGATAGCTTTTCAGATTGCTGGCTCCTCTATGCATCAGTGCTGAAGTGCACACATGAGAGAATGATGTGTGCAGCCTCTGAAGATTGCCTTAGAAGTTCTTTTGCCTTAGGATTTCTATTGCTGTGAAGTGACACTATGATCGGGGCAAATCTTCTTCTTTTTTAAAAATTTAATTATTTTATTTATTTACATCTCAAATGTTGCCCCCTCCAGGTACCCTCTCCCAGAGTTCTTCACCCCATCCTCCCTCCCCTTTGTCTCTGAGAGGGTGCCCTCCCCGGGATACCCCACTTCCCTGGAGCACCAAGTTTCTACAGGATTAAGCAAATCCTTTCCCACTGAGTCTAGACAAGGCAGTTGGTCCTCTGCTACCTATGTGCAACTCTTATAGAGGAAACATTTAACTAGGGCTGGCTTAAAGTTCGAGGGTTTAGTCCATAATTGTCATGGTGGGAAGCATGCCAGAGTGCAGGCAGACATGGTACTTCAGAGGGTCTTAGAGTTTTACATCTGGAGCTTCAGGCGTCAGGAAGAGAGGGTGACACATTGGGCCCGGCTAAATATCTGAAGCCTCCAAACCAACCTTCAGTGGCACATTTCCTCAAACAAGGCCACACCCACTCCAACAAGGCCACACCTACTCCAAAGCCACACCCACTCCAACAAGTGCTGTTCCCTATGAGCCTATGGGCGCCATTTTTATTCAAACTACCACAGTGATCCACTAGTTAGTTAGAAGTATGTTGTTTTCATTTTCACCTCTCAGGAATCCTCCAAATTTACATCTGGAGAATATGCTTTATTTGATCTAAAATTCTTTACATTGTCTGAAATTTTTGTTTCATGGGCTAACTCAGTCTGTATAATGTTCTGCATACCTCTGAGAAGGCTGCATGTTCTGTTGCTATTGGGATATTGGCTCTATGGATGTACACTAGTCTTGCTGGTTTACACAGATGTTAAAACCTACTTCTCTGTTGGTCTTCTGCCTGGTTATAGCTGTTAAATAGTTATAGTTCTATTCTGTGCAGTCATCTATTTTACATTTTTGATTCTGACAAATTTTGCTTTGCATTTTGGATTTGTTTTTAGGAACCTTTGAGGACATATTATCTCTTGACAAAAAGTGTCCTTGTGGTGTAAATGAATGCTATTTGGGGTTTGTATTAACTTCTTGGGTAGGGTTCATCCTGAAATGATCAGAATGACAGGACTACCACTTGTTCTACTGAGGTGTCTTAGGGTTCTCTAGAGTCAGAAGGCAGTGACTATATATAGAGTTAGAATGTCTCTATATATTAAGGTAATTTACTGTGATGACTTACAGTCTGTAGTCCAACTAACTCAACAATGGACAGCTGTGAATTGGAAGTCCAAGAAATTAGTAGTTGCTCAGTCCTACAAGACTAGTTTTTCAGCTGGTCTTCTGTAGAAGTAGGTTCCAACAGATGTGTTGGCAAGTCAGTGAAAGCAGTCGCAGAAGAGTGAATCTTTCTTCTTCCAATGTCCTTATGTAGGCCTCCAGATGAGGGTGTGGCCCAGATTAAAGGTGTGTACCACCACACCTGCATCTGGAACTTGCTTTGTTCCAGGTTGACCTTGAACTCAGAGATCTGCTTGCCTCAATCTCCTGGGATTAAAGGCATGTGCTAGCTTGTCTGGGCCTAAGCTTTTCATGGCCTCTATGCCTTAAGAAGTCTGTATTAAGATCCAGGTCAGAAACCTGTGTCTTCCAGCCGCAAGATCTGGATCACAGGTGTGCCCTCACTCCATTTCATTACACTCCATTTCATTACAGATATAGTCAAGCTGGCAACCAGGAATGGCCATCTCATGAGGTGACTCCTGCAGATGGTCTCTTTGATAGCTTTGGGATGGAGGTTAGTTATTAGAAAAACCAAGTCTTGATTAGAAACAGAGATTCAGCCATATACCTCAAACCCAGGCAGTAGGGAGGTCTGTTGATCACCAATGGCCAGCGACTTAATCAATCATGCCTGTGGACTGAGACTTCCATAAAAACCCTAAAGATGGACTATACCACAGGCTAGGTCAGTGTTGTTCTCAGAATGCATGGCAAATCTGTGCCTCTCTGTATTTTGTTTGCCTTTTGATCAGGTGTTCTAGAACTCCATTTTTATCTGTGATTTTCCTGAAAACTATTGAACTGGAGAGTGGATATTATAGGAAAATGCACATTTATTGCTTGTTTAAAAGGAAATTTGGTTAACTGAGGGATCTTATATTTGCAATGGCATCTGGGATGAAGGTGTGTCTGAGCTCTTAATCTGTTGAGTCTGAAACTAAGTAGTCAGTATGGAATTGAATTGACTTGCAGAGGACCAAGTTAGTGTGGGAGAGGTTGTGAGGAGGTATAGGAAAAAAACATACTTGTGACAGGAACAAAAACTATCAAATCTGCTTTGTTTCTAGTAATAACTTTTTCTTTAAAGTTTATTTTAGTTTTGGTTTGTTTAATAAACATTTCAAAATTGTTCACTATCTGGCAAATGTAAATAAAAACTCTGCTAAGAATCTATATCACCCCAGTCATAAAGGCTATCATTGAGGAATCAAATGACAGCAAATGCTAAAGATGTGAAGAAAGAGGAACATTTATAACATGATGTATGGGATTTTAAACTAGCATAGCCCCTGTGGAAATCAGTGTGCTGATCTCTCTCTCTCTCTCTCTCTCTCTCTCTCTCTCTCTCTCTCTCTCTCTCTCTTTTTTGGTCTTTCAAAACAGGGTTTCTCTGTGTGGTCCTGGCTGTCCTGGAACTCACTCTGTAGACCAGGCTGGCCTCGAACTCAGAAATCCGCCTGCCTCTGCCTCCCAAGTGCTGGGATTACAGGCGTGCGCCACCACGCCCGGCTAGTGTGCTGATCTCTTAACAAGGTAGAAATAGAAGTACCATATGATCTAGCTATAGCACTCCTAGGCATATATCCAAAGGACTCTATTTCTTGCTCTAGAGATACTTCATCTTCCATGTTCACTGCAGCGCTAGTAACAATAGCTAGGAAATAACATTAGTCTAGATGTCAATTGGGTGTTGAATGGATGATGAAAATGTGCCACACATATTCAAATGGAATGTCATTCATCTATAAAGAAAAATGAAATGATAAAATTTGAAAATAAATTGATAAAACTGGAAAAAGTATATTAAGTGAGGGTTACCAGGCAATGAAAACAAACACCACATACTCTCTACTTTCCCTCTTATGTGGATCCTGGCTTTGACTTTCTAATTGAGTGTGTTCAATTTGGAACACCTGTAGAAGTCAGAAAACCCAGAAGAGGCTCTAGAAAGGGGTTACCTTAAGGAAGGGAGGATAGTGGGATATAGGTAATGTGAAAGTAGGGATGGGAAATTAGAGTGAGAAAGTTTAAGCAAGAAGAAGTTGAATTATGGGGACAAGAGCGTGGGAGAAACAGTTAACTAAATCAAAACATTGTGAAAAAGCCATATAGAGACTTACAACACTATATTCCAGATTAAAATACAGTGGTGGTGATGGTGGTGCTGGTGCAGAAGAAGAAGGAGGAGGAAAACGAAGAGGAAGAGGAGGAGAAGGAGAAGGAGAAGAGATCTTAAAATGATATACCACACAAGAGTGGAAAATGCTGCTTCTAGAAGTTGTGGGTTATTAAACAAAAGCCTCAGTGCCAGGTGTGGGATACCTCTTTAAAAGTCATTAGTTGGGAAGGCTTCGGAAGTCCTGACTCCCAAATAATACGCTTTTCTGCCCCTTTTCTTAGTTGCTCACCAGAAATAGTCGATGAGGTTCTATGGCTAAAGATACCATATATTTTGACTTCAAGATATAAAGAAGTTGAATCACAACCAAACTGGAAGCTTTCTCTCTGTTGGGCAGCTTTCATAGTACCGGGAGGTGGTATTTAAGCTGATAGGGGAAAAAAGCAATTTTATCCAGCTGTGAACCCTGAAAACTCTAATACCAACATGCTAGGAAAAGTGGGAGCACATTGTGTGGTTATGGTGTAACTGTTATAGGAGTATCCAACTGCTCTTTGCATTTGAGGCCTGATCCACAGGAGAGAATTCATGCCTGATACTATAAACCAAAGAGCTAAGATGTCATATGGTCAAGGAGGTGAGACTACTGCTATTGTTGTCTAGATAAATTGACAATTAAAATACCTTTTAAATATCTATGTTTACATTCATAGACAGAGCCTGCTCTCAGCTATAATTAGAGAAGCTTATCTTTCCAGTGAACAGTAGTAAATACTGAGACTCATGACTGCTCAAGGTGTTGAGAATAACTCATAATTAAATAGACAAGCAGGCTGAGAAAGAAATTAGGGAAATAACACTCTTCACAATAGTCACAAACAATATAAAGTATCTTGGCATGACTTTAACCAAACAAGTGAAAGATCTGTATGACAGGAACTTCAAGTCCTTGAAGAAAGAAATCAAAGAAGACCTCAGGAGATGGAAAAATATTGCATGCTCTTGGATTGGTAGGATCAATATAGTAAAAGTGGCCATCTTCCCAAAAGCAATCTACAGATTCAATGCAATCCCCATCAAAATCCCAAATCAATTCTTCATAGATCTAGAAAGAGCAATTCTCAAATTCATCTGGAGTAATAAAAAACCCAGGATAGCTAAAACTATTCTCAACAATAAAAGGACTTCTGGGGGAATCAATATCCCTGACCTCAAACAGTACTACAGAGCAATTGTGCTAAAAACTGCATGGTATTGGTACAGCAACAGGCAAGTAGATCAATGGAATAGAATTGAAGACCCAGAAATGAACCCACAGACTTATGGTCACTTGATCTTTGATAAAGAAGCTACAACTATCCAGTGGAAAAAGGATAGCCTTTTCAACAAATGGTGCTGGTTCAACTGGAGGTCAACATGCAGAAGAATGCGAATTGACCCACTCTTATCTCCTTGTACTAAGATCAACTCCAAGTGGATCAAGGACCTCCACATAAAACCAGACACCCTGAAACTATTAGAAAAGAAACTTGGGAAGAGCCTGGAGGACATGGGCACAGGGAGAAAGTTGCTGAACAGAACACCAATAGCTTATGCTCTAAGATCAAGAATTGACAAATGGGACCTCATAAAATTACAAAGTTTCTGTAAGGCAAAGGACACTGTCAGAAGGACACAACAGCAACCAACAAATTGGGAAAAGCTCTTCACCAACCCCACATCTGACAGAGGGCTAATATCCAATATATACAAAGAACTCAAGAAGTTAGACCCCAAAGAACCAAATAATCCTATCAAAAAATGGGGTACAGAGCTAAACAAAGAATTTTCATCAGAAGAAATTTGGATGGCTGAGAAGCATCTTAAGAGATGTTCAACATCATTAGTCATCAGGGAAATGCAAATCAAAACAACCCTGAGATTCCACCTCACACCAGTCAGAATGGCTAAGATTAAAAACTCAAGGGACAACAGGTGCTGGCGAGGATGTGGAGAAAGAGGAACACTCCTACACTGTTGTTGGGATTGCAAGATGGTACAACTGCTCTGGAAATCAGTCTGGCAGTTCCTCAGAAAATTGGGCATGACACCTCCAGAGGACCCTGTCATACCACTCCTGGGCATATACCCAGTGGAATCCCCTGCATACACTAAAGACACATGCTCCAATATGTTCATAGCAGCCTTATTTATAATAGCCAGAAGTTGGAAGGAGCCCAGATGCCCCTCAAAGGAGGAATGGATACAGAAAATGTGGTATATTTATACAATGGAATACTACTCAGCAATTAAAAATAATGGATTCATGCAATTTGTAGGCAAATGGTTGGATCTGGAAAATAGCATCCTAAGTGAGTTAACCCAATCACAAAAGAATACACATGAAATGCAATCACTGATAAGTGGATATTAATGAGCCCAAAAGCTCTGAATACTAAAGGCACAATTAGCAAATGAAAAGATTCCCAAGAAGAATGAGTGAAAGGACCTTGGTCCTGAAAAGACTGAATCCAGTTTTGTAGGAGAGTATCAGAACAGAGAAATGGGGTAGGGGGTGATTGGGGAAAGGGTGGAAGGAAGAGGACTTATGGGACATATGGTGAGGGGGGAACTGGGAAAGGGAAAAGCCTTTGGAATGTAAACAAAGAATATAAAAAAAACAGTCAGCCCCAAACAATACCACACCCTCTTAAGGCTCAAAGAAAATTGCAGAAGAGGGGCGACAATATCTATAAATTAGAACATAGGAAATAGGGTGGCAAAACTCCACCTTATGAGCAGGGCAGAGCTGCAGAGATCACAACAAATAACAACATTTAAGGTTGGTTGCACTGGGTCTGCACAAGAATTGGCCTGAAATAGTCAGACATGGATGGAGGAAAGGTTGAGGAGGCCCTACCTCTCCTTGCTGGATTGGTGGCAACTGATGGATTCTGGGAGATGAGAAGTCATTTCTTTCTGTTGTGTACTCATTGGTGGACATGTCAGGCTCCAGTGGATATGCCCAAATCCATGGTCACAAAGACAGCCATGATGAAGCTCAGTGCTTCATAAAATAAGAAAAACACACACACACGCTGTTTTAGTTTTATATGAGTCCATTTATCAAACTAGGAAAAAATGCAAGTGGCTTTTTGTATTCCTAGAAAGATGTCAGAGATTTTCAAAGCCTCCACTGACATCTTATTCCCCAATTCTCTGTTGATTTTCTTGGTTAGTCTGCTGATTGATATAATTGTTATCCAGTGTCTGAGATTGCTGTGAGCGAAATAATTGCCTATAATTACTTTCAATCAAAGAGCTAGAAAAAATGTGTTTCTTTCTCCACCTGGATGTATCCATCTGCATCAAGTCAAATACGGATGGCATTTCACAAAGAACCTTCTAGAGCAACACAAGGGAAGTAAAATAAAGATGATTCTATTGAAACGGGACTTCAAAGGAGCCATAGCTCTATTTTCTTACCTCCCATGACTGCCAAATTCCTAGTTTTCATTTCAAGTAAAAGTTAGTAGTTTTTAATGATACTGAGGAATTGAAGACAGGGAGATGAGACTAGAGTGAATTAAAACACCAGGAAACTTATTGCTCATCTTGGGATTTTGTTTCTTCTTCTGATTAGATGTTTCCAGGATTGTTCAAGCCATTGGCTCATTTCCAGAGTTAGGAAAAAAAGGTGATTTGTAAGCTTTGGCATTTTTCTCATTTCAGTTGTGGATGAAAGAGTTCATGGAGGGTTCTTGACCATTTTCTCTGGTCCCATTCCCTGCTTTTGGCTTTTGAATGATACCTCTATAAATAGCGCCACTTCTTTCCCTGGTTCTTCCTTCCTACCTGTAACTAGAAGGCAGATATAATGTGAGTGTGGGGGTGGCTGAAACTCACATTAAGAAACAAAACCACATACTGGGGATTGTAGAGCAACAAGAAGAAGCTCCTTTTGGATTGTCTTCCTAGACACCTATATGAGACTTAAAGTGCATGTATCATCTAGACTACTGTTAGTTTAAGTTTCTTGTTACATTGTTGAATCAAAATCCCAACTTATATACCAGTAAAGTTGAAATTGATTTGTCACTATGACATTTTTATATGGAAACAATTTAAACTGAGAATTTAGCTGATGTCCTCAAGGAAGAATGACTGTCCCGACATGGTCAGGCTCATACCCAGGGTTCTGATGCTCTAGCCTGTCCTCTTTCCCTATATCTCTGTTTTTCTATAAGATGAATACACCATTAAGAGCAGATACCATAGGCAGGATGTGGAAATAGAATGGTTTATGAATTAGAATCTGGGATGAAGCAGATGGTCATTTTAAATCTAGAAATAGCTCACACATAGTTTTGCAAGTTGGAAGGGAAGCATTATCTGAAAAAGACTCAAAACAGAAGCATCCTTCCTTTTCTCAAAACAATTGAGATGTATCCAACAGAAACCTTGGGTACCAGACATGGTATTGTCCAATTATCCATCCCAGAAATAGTATTAGAAAGACTGAATCATAAAGAAATCTATACAGATCAATAGTAAGAAGGTCAGGGGGAGGGAAAAGGACATGTGGGACCTTTGGGGGTGGGGAACCAGAAAAAGGGAAATGAATTGTAAATATAGAATATATACAATAAAAAAAAACCACAAAAAAAGAAAAAAAAATAGTAAGAAGGTTGAAATCATAATAAAGACAATTTCTTTCAAAGCAAAGCCCAGAACCAGATGACTTCACTGCCAAATGCTATAATATTGTAAAGAATCAATATTGATTCTTGAATTATTCTGAAAGAAAAACTGAAGAGTATTGCATTCTTCCAATACTTCTGTAGAGTTGACATTACCCAGAAACCAAAATCAAATAAGAATTCAAGAAAAGAATTTAACATATCAATACCCTGAATGGGAACAGACATACAAATCCTCAGGAAAACACCAAAGACTAAATCCAACAACTTAGTGAGAAGATTACTTACTCACTGTGACCAAGCAGGAGATTAGGATGGCTTAACTAATGTTTTGCATATGCAAACCAGTAAGTGTCATACAACACACCAGTAGACTGATACAAAATTCCAATAAGCATCTAAATACATGCCATAAAAGTATTTGATAAAAATTCAACATACTTTTGTGATGTAAACTCTGAACAAATTAGGTATAGAAGGAATAGAATAAACTTAATAAGATCTCATTAAACGTTCCACAGCTCACATCACACTGAGAAGAGAAAAGCTGGAAATTTTCCTTCTATCTGAAACAAGGAAAGGGTACTTTAAAGGGGGAGTGGGGAGGCTTTTCTTCAATATTGTGCAGGAAGTCCTAGACAGACCATTCAAAAGCACTCAAACTAGAAAAGAGGAAGTCTGGTAGTAAGTAGATGACATAATTGTATATCAGCAACCTCAAATGCTCAAAAGAAACCTGAAGAATTAATAAAGCACAGTTTCAGCATATAAAATTCATCTTTAAAAAATAAGAAGTGTTACCAACACTGACTTATCTGGAAGAGAAACCAAGAAAGTATTCTCAGTTGGAGCAGTTACACTTGGGAATAAATTTAACCAATGAGACGAAAGTCCTTATGAAAATGGAAGACATTAGTGAAAGAAACAGATGAAGAAACAAACAAATGAAAAGACATCCTGTGTTTATGATGTGGGAGAATCAATACTCAGAAAACAACCTCACTAGCCAAAGCAGTCTACAAGTTGAATGAAAGCTGGGGATGTAACTCTGTGGTAGAAGGGTTGCCTCGCAGGTTCAACTCAGCCCCTATCAAAATGCCAATAACATTTTTCATAGAACTATAAAAAATTCATAAAATTTGTATGTAGTCACAAAAGACCCAAATAGCCCAAACCATGCAGAGCAGAAAATGACAAAGCTGTAGCTGTCAAGTCCCTGTGGTATTGGCAGAAAGACAAGCACGCATCCAAGAATCAGAGCAGAGAACCTACACATAAACATAAAACATGGAATCATGATTTTTGACAAAAATGCAAGGACCTACAATAGAGAAAGGATTGTCCTTTCAATAAAAGGCCCTGTGAATACTAGCCATCCAACATACTCAAAGAATGAAATTAAAGACACATCTCTTGACAGTTACAAACATCAACTCCAAATAATTCAAACATTTACATCTAATATCCGAGACTGTGTAACTACTGGAGGAAAATACATAAGGGAAACAGCTGAGGGCATTAGAATGGGTGTGGATTTTTTCAGGTAAGATACAAAAGGACAGGAGATAAAATGAAAAATAGACAAGAACTGTGCAAAGCTAAAACTAAAATGTTTTTGTACTGCAAAGGAAAAAGCTAACTAAGTGAACAGACAAGATACAGGGTGAGAGAAAGCAAACCAAACATCTGGTGATGGTACAGTAGCCAGGAAATAGAAAGAGCTGTAAAAATCTTCAATAGCAAAAAGGAAAAAGAGGAACAACTTGATTTTTAAAAGTGGGCAATTGACTTAAAAATGGTCATCTTATCTGACCATTAGAAGACAAATCTGTATCCCATGTTCATTGAGGCATCAGCAAAGACAATATGGTATGTATACACATATAATACCAAAGATAATATATCATATGTATTTGTATATGTATGTGTATTTGTATATGATATATATGATATATATGATGCATATGATGTACATGATGCATATAATGCATATGCTGCCTATGTTGCATATTGCATATGTATTTGTATTTTTATATGCATATATGATATATACATATGGATATGTATATGATGCATATGTTGCAACGTTGCATATGTTGCATGTGTATGTATATGTATATATGATGTATATGTATATAATGTATGTGATGCATATGTTGCATGTGTTGTATATTTATATGTATACATATGTATGTGTATGTGTATATGATGTATATGATGCATATGAGGCATATGATGTATATGGTACATATGTTTCATATGTATATGTATGTATATGTAAGTGTATGTGTATGTATATATGTATATAATGTATATGTGTGTGTGTGTATGGAATACTATTCAGGCCCAAACCAACAAGATGTTGTCATTTGTGTCAACATGGATGAAAACAGAGAGCCTTCTGTCAAGTGAAGGAAACTGGGCACAGGAGGATAAACACCATTAAATTGTGTTTATATTTGGCATGGAAAGTGTTGATCTCATAGGAGTTGAGAGGCTGAGCTGGGAGAGTAAGGAGAAAAGGGAAGTGGGAGAGATTTATCAGTGGGTATCAAGTTAGAGTTGCATGGGAGTAAGTGGCCCCTGTGTAAGTTGCACAGTGGAATATACTGTATATTTCAAGAAGCTGTAAGAAAGGGTTTACATATTTTCATCATAACAAATTGAGAAATGTTGGAGGAGGAGGATTAATCAACTTAATGTACATACCCTGGGGCTAAGAGATGGCTCAGCAGTTGAGGAATAAGTGCTGCTTTCTCAGATGACCTATAAGTTTTGTTCCCATCAGGCAGTTCATAATTGCCTGTAACTCCAGCTCCAGGGGATTTCATGCTGTCTTCTGGTCTCTGTGGGCACCTACACTCATGTGAACATACCTAGACATAGACACACATGTATATACACGATTAAAAACCAAACCCAGGTGTAGTCTTTTATTTTTCAAAGCCTACTTTTAATAAGAGTTCTCAAATGTTTTGCCCACCCCTTGTAGTCCACCATCCAAAGGTAGGAGAGAAAAATGGTAAATAGGACAAGGGGATGTGGACCTGTTTAGAAGTAGTTCTTTGTGTGTGTGTGGGTGATTTCAATCCCCGTTTGTCAGGACATAAGCAGTTCAGTATTGTCAGTATACCAAATATAAATCAGCAGCAGTGGCACAATCCAGCAGAAACAGCCAGGCCTCCACCTAATCCGCAGGAGCCAGCAGTGGCAGCTAGGATGAGCCGGGATGCCAGGAGAAGTTCTGTGGCATGCCTCTTTCAAGGAAGTGAAGATTGTTGCAAAGCTAGCTTTGCAAGCACACTGTCACTGTCTGTTGAGTCCTGTTTATACTATCTCCAAACATCATGTGTCCTTCCCCACAGGGCTTGCTTTAATAAACTATCACACATCTGTATCAGCAAAACACCACCTGAGGTGAGTCTCCATTACCTGACATATCCAGAAATGTTTACATCACCGAGGAAAAATCTACAGCTGATACATATTTTCAACAAAGTATCAGGATACAAAATTAACACACACACACACACACACACACACACACCAGAATAGCAGTAACCCTATATACACATAACAAATAAAATGAAGAAGAAATCATGGAAATAGCACCTTTCACAATAGACTCAAGTAAAATAAAATATTTTAGGGTAACCCTAACCTGGCCAATGAAAGACTTGTATAATAAAAACTTTAAGACATTGAAGAAAGAAACTGAAGAAGATATCAGAAGATAAAAAGATCTCCCATGCTCATGGATAAATAGCACTGATATAATAAAAATAGGCAACCTTCTAAAAGCAAACTCTGTATTCAATGCAATCCCCATCAAAATTCCAACACAATTCTTCACAAATATTGAAAGAATAATATTCAACTTCATAAACTAAACAAAACAACTCAGGCTAGCTGAAATAATCCTGAACAATAAAAGAACTGTTTAACGTCTCACCATTCCTGAGCTCAAGTTGTATTCCAAAGCTATAATAAAAGCAGCATGGTATCAGCATAAAAAACATATATTTTTGATCAATAGAATCAAATTAAAAGTCCCAGAAATAAATCCCCACCCCTATGGACACCTGATAAAGAAGCCAGAAACACAGGTTAGAAACAGGAGCATCTTCCATAAAATGATGCTGATCAAATTGGGCAGTTGCATGTAAATTCTATACTTGGATCAAAGACATCAACATAAAACCAGATACACTGAACCCCACAGAAGAGAAAGTGAGGATAGCTTTGGACTCACGGGCACAGGAAAAGGATCTGAACAGAACATTTTTATCACAGGCACTTAGATCAATAATTAATAAACAAGACCATGAGACTGAAAAGCGTCTGCATGGCCAAGGACACTGAATTCAGACAAAGCAGCAGCCTACAGAATAGGATAAGATTTTTCTGAACACCACATATCATGGAGGACTAATTTCCAAAATTCAGGAGGAACTCCAACGGCTAGATGTCAAGGAAATAAACAACTCAACCTAAAAAAAAAAAAAAAAATGGAGCCGGGCAGTGGTGGTACACGCCTTTAATCCCAGCACTTGGGAGACAGAGGCAGGCAGATTTCTGAGTTCTAGGCCAGCCTGGTCTACAGACTAAGTTCCATGATAGCAAGGGCTATACAGAGAAACCCTGTCTCGAAAAAAACCAAAAACCAAAAACCAAAACCAAAACAAAACAAATAACAAAAAAAAAGGTTACATATCTAAACAGAGATCTCTTAAGAGGAAACTCAAATGGCTGAGAAACACTTAAGACTTATGGTATTGGTACAGCAACAGGCAAGTGGATCAATGGAATAGGATTGAAGACCCAGAAATTAACCCACAGACTTATGGTCACTTGATCTTTGATAAAGGAGCCACAACCATCCAGTGGAAAAAAGATAGTCTTTTCAACAAATGGTGCTGGTTCAACTGGAGGTCAACATGCAGAAGAATGTGAATTGACCCACTCTTATCTCCTTGCACTAAGATAAACTCCAAGTGGATCAAGGACCTCCACATAAAACCAGACACACTGAAACTATTAGAAAAGAAACTTGGGAAGACCCTGGAAACACTTAAGACTTAAACTTTAAGACATTGAAAGAAGGGCCTCCCACACCCTACACATGGAAGGATACATAAGGAAATGTTCAAGGTCCCTCGTTATCAGGCAAATGCTGTCGGAATGGCTAAAATCAAAAAACACAAGTGACAGCTTGTGCTGGCGACGGGCGGAGCAAGGGGAGCACTCCTCCATCGCTGATGGGAGTGCAAACTTGTATGGCCACAGTGAAAATCAGTGGTGGTTCTTCAGGAAGAGGCAAAATGATCTATCTCAAGATCCAGCTTTATGACTCTTGGACATGTCCCTAAAAGATGTTTCATCCTGTCACATTGTTTAACCATGTCCAGTTCAGTTCTATTCAAAACAGCCAGAAACTGGGAACTACTTAGATTCCCCTCAACAAATGACTAAATAAAAAAAAAATGTGGAACATTAGCACAATAGCCTGTTCCTCAGCCATTTAATAAAATGAAATTTGCAGGTAAATAGATGGAACTAGCAAAAATCCCAGCCTAATTGAGGTAAACCAGACCCAGAAATGCAAATATGATATGTATTTGCTTATATGAACTAACAGAAACTGAGGTAGCATGAATAGTAGGTAGGTCAGCTCACTCAGCACCCCAGGCTGTGTGGGGCAGGTGCGGGGGGAGGGTGGTGGTGGGGTGGAGATCTATATATTAGGAAGCAGAGTAGAACCACAGCCCCACCACCACCTCAAGAGAGGCAAAAAGCCATGTGGCCTTCACATCCATGGTCAAGAGTGCGTGAGCAGCGGGAGAGAGGCAAGAGGCCTCGCATACCCTACGCATGGAGGGATACATATGAAAATAACATCTCATCGCCACCCACTCCTCTAACGGAAGACATTCATCCAAGCTTCCAAGCTAATTCAAGCAGAGCCAGGATTAGGATCGAGGACTTTGGTATGCTTCCCATTCTACATCTTGCCAATAAACAGCTGATTCTGAAAGCATCGCATTGTCTTCGTTACAGATGACTGGCAGCAGACAGAACAGACGCGCTTCTTAAATCCTCAAAACAACACTGCGGTTGATATCAGTATCAATCATCTATAGATAAAGAAATGTGAGTTCGGAGAGGCCAAATGGTTAGTGGTGATCACTGAGCCCAGCTGTGGTGAATTTCCGGATATGAGCTCAGATTTATTTTACTTTAGAAAGTCATGTTTCTTCCTACAACATCACGAGTCCTTCTGCTGGAAGCCGGGCGAGTGACATCAGCTATTCAGCTGCGCTTTGGAAGGAGGTTTCTCTGTTAAAGGAGACACAAAAATTACCATAATGAGTATTTTGATAGGCAGAAGGCTAATGTAAGAGAATTCTTGAGAAATGCAATGAGATCAGACATGCCGTAGAGTCAGAAATCAGCACACCACGATTAGGATGCTATTAAATAAGTGAATCGTTCTGAGTCTTGCCGATTGCTTGCTAGACGAGTATCAGCTTATTCAATTATCTGGATCAATAACAATCACTGACCTTGGTAGTGGAAGAATATGGGGCAGGGCAGGAGGAATATGGGTCAGGAGGGGAGATGTGCCTGCTCTTTACAATGGCCCCCCAAAACAAGGCAGGAGAGATAGGGCTTGGAAACCAAGCCAAAGGGATAGTTATAGAAAAACTTAAGAGCTCCAGAGGGAAGGCCACAGGGTATAAAAGATTCCTAGATGTTTCTCAGCGTCTTCTGTGAGAGAGCATGGGGTGGTCCATGGGTGAGTGGTGGGAGATTTTCAGATTTATTAACCAAAAAGAAAGGAAAAGAAAAGAAAAGAAAAATCTCATATAGACAGTACATACTACCATACAAATCAAAGTGCTACCTCAAATAAAGAGAATTTTAGGGGATTCTTAGTGGGAAAAGCTAGGAAGCAACGAGTTGATTAGTTATCCTTAAGACTTTTCTAATGGCAGAACTCCATATTTTATTTTTCATTTTCTAACTTTATGTGAAGACCCACCATCATTTATGATCTCATTAGAACCGCTGGAGAGCAGTCAACAACAGCTCACCCTTATTATTATTTCATTATTTTAAAGGATCAGAGAAAAGTAGAATTCTGAAATATTTTCTTTCTTTCAGTGCACTTTCAATTTATCAGAATTCTTCCTTCCTTTGGGTGGCTACATTATAAATATTAACAAACGTGATACGGGAAGAGGAGAAGGACCTAGAATTTTAGATTCCTAAGCTTTGAGAAGTAACTCAGAAAATTCAAAAATGAGTCAGATACGTTTCCCATGCCTCAGATTATTTAAGGCTTACTAGAATAGGGGGAGAGGGATGGGATGAAACAAGGGAGGCAGAACTCTAAGGCAAAGCCAGGAATGAGTTGGTGCATTCCAGTAGGGAGGGTCCATTCGCAAAGATGATCCAGGGCTCCACATTTGGGTGGAGAAGAGGAGGGTGGGACTTCATGATGAATGAACTGTGAAGAAGGTCTGCTGTATTGAATCTGAGACGCTCTGAGGATCTCCATTGATCATCACAATATGGGGGTGATGCAGTGCCAGGAAGGTGTTAGTGACCCGCCTCCCCCAGCAAAACACCAGACCAATGCAATCACAGTAGGGCCTTTTTATTCAAGCTAGCTCAGGTCCCTCAGCACACTGTCATCACGCAGGACAGTTTTTGGCGACAAGAGCAGCCTGGAATATCTATAGGGCAAGGCTTTATAGAAAGCCACGAGCACAGAGGTGGTGTGTGTTTAAGCATCTAATTGAAGAGCTACCATGGCCTTTAACATAATTGGCTGGCGCTGGAAGTCATATAATTTCTGTTTCCCTCTGCACTGGTGGTCATTAGGCAGGGATGGGCTAGTAACTTGGGGGTGCAGATCTGTTTGGGTAGTGACCTGGAGATGATTGTCTTGTTGGGGGTGTAACCTGGAGATAGGAGCTGGGCTCGGATTTTGTTGCAGGGGCGGGGGTGGGAGTTCAGTATAACTTGGAAACTAATGCTAAAGTAACCAGCCTGTTACTTTACCTGAGTTCAAACTTAGATCAGGTTCTCTAAAATGGAGTCTGAATTTAAAAAGATTTGGCCTCTCAGTAAATTAAAAAAAAAAAATGAAGTCAGCAGGAAACAGAAGTTTGGTGCAAAGCCGTGGGTTGTCTTGCTTCTGTGGGTTCCACAAATTGAGTGACAGGGACCCTGGAGCAGTCAGAGAGGAATATCAGAATGAATCCTGAATGCACAGTGCTAAGGGAATTAGCAGGGACCTAATGGACCCAATTAACTACACACAAAAGCACCAGGAATGAGCCTTTCCCTACAGAACCAGGCTGAGCTTCTGTTGACTCTACTAGTCTGTACCCCGACTATGGCTGAACTCTACATGGTCTCTCCTTAGAAGCCAGACAGACCCTGAGGAAGGTCCTGGATGTCGGTCATCAAATGGAAGAAGTTTCTATCTCTCAGCCGATTAGGGACATGTATGTATCAATTTAAACTCAATTACATAAAAAGTACACAGGATTTGATCACTTCATTCTTTAGCTTAATATTGTCTCAAAGATCCTGTAAGGACCTCTTCCTTCTCTTTTGACAGATGGGAAATTGAGGCCATGACATGAAGTTGCATTCTCAAAGGCACATTGCTGGCTACTGGAGGAGGGGAGCTGCTATCTAAGAGGGTATAAAGTCTCTTGTTCTATAGATCACGACACTTTTTAAAAAGACACATTCACCTAAGAAACACAGCCGAGACAGAAAATGAGAGTAGCCAAGTACAGGTGCCAAATAAAAATAGTTATAGGGCTACTTGACAAATTCTCTTTGAAATAACTGTGATTCACTCTGAGGAAGGAAAGAAGCTATTTTAAAAAAAGACTCAACTGGGTCTTGTGTAAGAGGCAGTTACATTTTGGTCCCTTTGGGTCAAATCTCCTTCATTGCCTTTTGGTGTACATATGGCTATGTCTAAAGAAAAGGGTGTTTAGCCTTAAAGTTGATGGGATAAGCTTAGGGAATGCTCTATCAACCTTGTAATTAGAATCTCAGAGCCGACTCCTGGAGCAGATTTCTTTGTGTCCATGATGAACAGAACACGGTACACGTGGATTAGGCACATGGGTTGATAGTACAGGACCAGCTGAGGACAATGACAAAATGACTTTCAAAGACAATTGTGATCTTTCGGTTTGTGTAGTTGATGCAATTGAAGGAAAGATGGGGGAGTGGTTGTTGGTTTTGGTACATCCAGAATGTGGAGGGGGCTCTTTTCACTTTGAAACTCATTGATAAAGGGCCTGAAGTTGCAATGGGTAAGCCAGTGAATCTCCAGAGTGAAGAGAAAGAGAGAAAAGAAACCCTTATGATTCAGACGTGACTGCTATTGGGTAGCTTGTCTAGGTCAGCCATTACTACTGTCTGAATGTACAAAACAAAAACGAAAACAACACAACACAATACAACTTTGCAGTGGTTTGGGGCACAAAGAGACACAGACATTTATTTTTTTCTGAGACATTCACAGGTTGCGAAGACTAAGATTAGGGGCTAAAGTAGGGTTCACTTTGGTTCTTAGCATTGACTTTAACATCATCTTCCTTGACCTAAAATTCTAAAATCTAGAACATGTAAACATCCTTTACCCCTGCAAGCTGTCCCTTCCAAATGGTTGACTTTCAGGGTCCCTGAGGAAGCTTTTTGCACATAAAATTTCTGTGAAAAATCTCTCACCTGCAATGTGATGTTGCTTCTGAGGCTATGCACCATTCTGACAGAAGGTTCCCCAGGTGGACCATGAGCCCTTTCCTGTGAGCTCCTGCTCTCTGCTACTTTCCTGTATTGCTTCATTTTTCTTCAAAATTTATGATCGTTACCTCTGAAGTTCCAGTGGCAGGAGTACCCTGACAGAAGCTCAAACCTCTGGAAATAAATCCAAACATTTCACATTCTTTTTAAAGAATGTGTGTGTGTGTGTGTGTGTGTGTGTGTGTGTGTGTGTATGTATGTATGTATGTTGCCTCTCTTAGTAAGCCCTTAAGCCATTCTGGAACTGCTATATTGGATTTTAGCTAAAGAACAATAGCCATATAACATTTCAGACTCAAGACTCTTTTAAATACTATAAGTGAAAACTGTCTATACTAAAGACAAGACCCAATGGCACTAACTATCAAAACCAGATTACTCTAGAGTAGGCATGCTTAAAATTCTTGATCAGGGATAATTATCTGGACCTCAGGTTACCAGACACACTCATCTTAAAATTTCTGAATAGTAGAAAGAGAAGCCAACCAACAGACAAACCTACACAGAGACTCCAGATCGCAGTGTCTGAGATGGCACTGGGTGTGGAGAGTGACCTCTGTACTCCTTGATTTGATGGTCATGAGCATGAGGGCTAGACACAGTGGCAGTTACCAAGGAGATTATGTAATTTACATTGACTTGACATACATCCCAGCAATTTAAGATAGGAAAAAACTCTGTTCTTTAAAATAATGTGAAATACCTTATTGAAAGAAATGTTCTGTTCAATATAGACTGGGATACTGATGAAGAACAAGAAACCATCAACTCCAGCATGATGACAAGCCCATTTGCCTTAGTTGGCCCTCTCATTGCTTGCTCCTGAGCATTTTGGGGGTATCCTGGGTATGGAGATGCACAAGATCTCCATGTACACGAGCACCTGGATGTTCATGCCCACTAACATTCTCTTGTTGCACTGGTTGCTTCTGTGTAACTATGAGAAAAGGACAGATTTATCTGTCTCTCAGTATCACAGGTGTCTGTCCATCATAAAGGGGAGGACAAGGTAGAGAAGGATAGCTCATAGCATGGTGGGGAGCAAGCAGAGAAAAGGGCATGCAGTAAGGAGCCAGGGTATGATTCAGCCCCCACAGTCAGAACCTTAGAGCCTTGCTTCCTTCTGCTGAATCTAGCTTACCGCCTTTTACTACCTCTCAGTGATACCATGTAGTAAATTCATAAATGGCCAGTCTATTTATTAGATCAGAGTTCTTATAATACAGTGGTCTTTGGAAGTCTACAAATATTACCAGTGCATGCATGTAAACCCAAATGCATTTTAGAAAACCAAAGACCATAACATACCTAGCATTTCTTTAACAGCAACATTGAAACAAAAATCTGATTAGTGCTTTTGATGTACCATCCAATTAATTTTTTCCTTCAAATATTCTAAGGAATGACCACTTGCTTTCTCCCCAGCTTATCAGCTAAAGAAAGTAACCTGCTAAGTTTGTATCTTGTGTAAAAAAGTAGAAGCTGAATATGGGCGTGGATGGGACTTTGCAGCATTCTGCCTCAGGCCCTTTTCTAGGTGTCTTAGTCAGGGTGTCTATTCCTGGAGAAAACGTCATGACCAGGAAGGCAGTTGGGGAGGAAAGGGTTTATTCAGCTTACACTTCCAAGTTGCTGTTCATCACCACAGGAAGTCAGGATTGGAACTCAGCAGGTCAGGAAGCAGGAGCTGATGCAGAGGCCATGGAGGGATGTTACTTACTGGCTTGCTTCCCCTGGCTTGCTCAGCTTGCTTTCTTATAGAACCCAAGAATACCAGCCCAGAGATGGTACCACCCACAAGGGACCCTCCCACCCTTGATCACTAATTGAGAAAATGTCCCACAGCTGGATCTCATGGAGGCATTTTCTCAACTGAAACTGCTTTTTCTGTGATAACTCCAGCTTGTGTCAAGTTGACACACAAAACCAGCCAGAACACTAGGGTAGCTCTGAAGTGATTACAACTGAACTCATTCTGTTCCTTTTTATTTTGAGAGGCCACATTAAAAGCTACTCTGAGCTGTTGGAGCAGGTAGCTCTTGATTGACACCTGATATCTAGACTTGATTTTCCAAAATAAATAGTTTGGGAGATATTTTGGATTTGGTAGGCATCGATGATTTGTGTGTATGACACACAGTCAGTCTCTTTCAAACAAGACTGGAAAGAGTGTTGTTACTTGTGGATGACCCACATTTTATAGCCCTTGCCTTGTCTCATATTAAAAGCCATCTCTACTCAATGCAGTAGCCACCAGATTTTCATTTGCATTAAGCTGCTCCCGCTGAAGTGTTGTTCTTCAGTTAAGTGTGTCTGTCTCAGATTTCCTCCTTGCTGGTGCCTGCACAAGGATGCACTTACCCAGAGGTGCCATTTACATTAAACTCAACTTGTCACTCACATTGGAAATCCTTATGAATGATATGCTCTAGATTCACACAACACAGCAAGCCTGCATCTCATTCCCTTCCACATTTAATGGTACACAGTCTCATAATGAACCCGGCTTGCCAATTAAACCCAAGCTCTGGGTACTTTTTGGTGTCAAATCCCCAACCTCTCAATTTTCTTACACAGTTGTTTCCTGAAAACAAGGCTGGTAATTTATTTATATTCCTGTGTTTTCTGCTTCTGTAGATTTAAGATGGCCATCTACTGAATTATCCCCTCTGCTTAATTGAGCCCATAGATTGTTGTTGGAAATCAACATTCCCAATGTAAATGACCATAAAAGCATGTTTTCATGACTCACTTGCTTACTGAAAATTCAATATCCAAAGTCTTCACCAGTTGCCCAATTTAATCAGCATTTTTCTGCATACTTTGGGTAGAATTTCACAATCAAGCCTGTATACATGGTTTGGTAATTTCTCTACCCAATATAACATAAGTCAGTCAATTCTTTTCTGTCTTTTCTCCGAAACCGTTCTCTCTCAACTCTGATTTGCATGTCTCGTCTGCTATTTATGAGCCCATGTATCTTACACTGCTTTCATCTAGTGCACCCATTGAGGGCAGCGCAATTCTCCATCTGCAGGTCTAGCAAAATCCCTGGAACAATAAATATTTATTAATGGCTTTGTCTCTTTGTTTGATGCTCTGTCTCCAGAAACCCGGGGAAATTCTTGGCATGAGTAATTGTTGAGCTGATAAGTTAGCGGTTGTTCGTATTCAAACTTTACTAAAGGAATTCAAGTAAAATAGGGAAGTTATCTGAAAGACTGGGAAAGCGTAGAAACTTCTGTATTTTGTCTGAATTAGAATCCTTGAGCTATACTGAATTGGATGAATTATTTAGCAAACACTACATTAATAATTCATATTTGGTCTAAGATGAGCACTCAGTGCCCTTTCTGCATATTTTACATCATGGAAACCCATTTGGCTAAAGGCTTCTAAGTCACGAAGGAAAGGGAATATGGGAACTTTGTGCAATTAGCCCGCTCATCTGCATGCAGGTGTTCTTAGGACGGGAGGGTGACAGCCATTAGGTGTGGCATTCACAAGATATGTGGTAGCTTCAACTTCATGCATAATTTGTGAGGTTTCTGATTTTAAAACAAAACACAAAGTTACTAGGTTGGGCATGGTGGTGCATACCTAGATTCCAGTATTGGGAAGGTAAGACAAGTGTATCTCAGGTTGAAGGTCTGCATGAATTGCGTGTTGAAACCCTGTCTCTACACCTAATCACCTTCATCACCACCATCACCACCAAACAACAGCAACAGCAGCAACAAGGGAACAGACTGAGCTTCATGTAGAAGTTGTTATTACAGAACTTACTTGCTCAGTTTAAGCACACATCCTGGGCTGGTGAGATGGCTCTGTGGTTAAGAGCACTGACTGCTCTTCTGAAGGTCCTGAGTTCAAATCCCAGCAACCACATGGTGGCTCACAACCATCCATAATGGCATCAGACGCCCTCTTCTGGTGTGCCTGAAGACAGCTACAGTGTACTTACTTATAATAATAAATAAAATCTTTAAAAAAAAAAAAAGCACACATCCTCAGAGTCCTCTGTTAGTCTCATGTGTCTGGACACTTGGTCCCCAGCTTCTGGTGTTGCTTGAAGGACTGTGGACCCTTTAGGAAGATGTGGATTACTAAGTTTGAAGCCTTGAAGTTTTATAGAGCTGCCCCACTACCTGTTTGCTCTGATTCCAGACTGTAGGTGCAAGTGACCAGCACCTCATGCCCCTACAAGTCTAGCAATAGCTGTGGAAGGAACTGGTCTCGGCTTCCTGAAGATTGTAGCGTGCAAGCAGGGACGGTATATGGGATTGTTCTTTATACATTGGAGCTGCTGTGTGCTGAGGCAGAGCGATGCCTGCTGGGGAGAGAGATGAGGAGATTGGGGTTAGCAAAGCATGGTCAGGGAGGACCTTGAGTCTGGTCAGAGTTCAGGTCTGAGATAGTCTTGATCTACAAAGGAGGTGGACATGACTTCTCATCCCAGCGCTTAGGAAGGATCTTATCCACACCAGGTTCCTGTAGACTCAAAGCCCCAAACACATACCCAGGTCTGAATTCAGTGCAGTTCTTATTTTATAGGAAAAGGCGTGGCTTGGATATATTAGTGGTAAGCAGTAGGGAGTGTCTAGAGGCTATATTCATTATTTCCTTGCCTCCTGCTCTTACCTGAAGGTGTGAGTTGTAACTCTTGGCTTGGTTATGGGCAGTTGTTAACTCTTTCTCTTAGCCTCTGAGCCTCCCCAAATTAGGACTTGAAACCCCTGATTTCCCTTAGCTCACTGTTCAGCATCATGAGTCAGGAGTCTTCCTGTTGGTGTTGCTTTTCCAGCTTACACTTTGAGAAGTACTTCAATCTGTGGACATTGAGGCCAGCCCTCCTGCTTCCCAGTTTAGGTTCCTTCCACTCCCCGTGTTACCTTCTGGTACAAATGTCCACACTATCAATTAGACATAGCTTCTTCTTTCTTCCACATTGCAGCAATTTTAATACCCTGGGCTCACACTGTAGAATATTTCTATTTCAAGTATATACATGGGGTGGAGCCACAGAGGATCGACTCCTAACCCTGAAGATGCAGGAGTACGCAAAATGGTCTCTGTGGTAGGAAGTGGGTGTCTTTTCCCTGAAAGTTGGTATAAGCCAGTGGAACAGGACCAAGTCTCTGAGAGCATGCGCTCTTTTTTTCTAGCTTGTATTAACCTCCATGTCGCCTCAGGAAAGCAAGGGATTTTTTTCCCCCCTCCTGTCACTAAAAAGGAAATAAAGCAGACCAGGTCCATAAAATAACAAATAAATGACTGAAGTGGGATGTCTAACCTTTAGAATCTGACATTCTGTATCCAGTGTAAATTCTGAAACAGGCCAGTGACCCTGACAAAGCACCAGGGCAAAGCAATCACTGCCGAGCTAGCAAGGGAGCCTGGAAGTCATTGTGTAGCATCATGTCACTAGGAAGCACGGAGCTGTGGTTTGCCCTGGGAGCTCTCAGGGTAAACGAACACTCACGCCCAGGGTGGCGTTGCTGGCTGTGGAGTTCGGTTGGCCCTTTGTTCATCACAGCTTGTCATTGCGGTCCTTTGATTAGCAGAGTGGAAAGAGTGTGACCTTTGAATCAGACACAATGAAGTCTGTGATCACTTATCAGATTGGAGCAGATAGGAATAGGGATTCTTGCTTCACAGACATATTTAAAGTCTTTATAATAACAGCATGCATGTGAAAGCTCCAGTTACACAGTGGATTTTTTTTTTACCTCCATCATTGAAGTATTAAAAGTGCAAATTCATGGTCAGAGCTATTTATCTTTTATTAAAGGCTGGTTCTACAGACTGATTTGTTACTGTGAGGTCTGGGGAGTATATGAGTAGAATTTGGTGAAAGATTAATAAAAAGCACTGAGAAGATATCAAACAGAATCAGAGTGGTTTGGGATTAACTCCAGGGCATACCAAGGCAAGGAATCTGTTTTGTTGTTGCTTGTTGTAGTGAGGGCAACTACGAAAGCCTCACACGTGCGGGTGAGCACTTTAGCACTGAAGTGTACCCCTAGCTTGTGTCTTCTTTTTATTTTAAATTTAAATATCATTTGATGATATTCCTCTGCTCCTTCCTACCTACCCAACTTTGTTGTTTTCAAAAAACAAACAAAAACACAATGTAACACCCCCTCACTTTAAGCAAGAAAACAAGATAAAACCACATCAAAAAGGAAAGAAAAAGAAAAGGCAAAAGATCCCACCAGACTCTAAGCATTAAAAGCACACACACACACACACACACACACACACACACACACACACAAAACAAAACTCAAAAGTATTGAGTCCAATTATATATTGGTTAACTATTCCTGAACACGAGAGCTATCCTAGAATAGACAACATACCTAGCATCACTCTGTAAACTGGTTTTCTCTATCCCAGTGCCTGTTTTATTTATTTATTTATTTCTTAGACAAGAAAGATTCACATAAAATCCAGAATGATCTCCATCCTGAACCTTTCCTTCAGTTCCCTAGAGCTGAGATTGTTGGTGTGTGTCATGCTGACCTGTGGGAAAGCATTTGAGACCAAGGGTTCTCCTTGATCTCTTGAGGAGGTAGGTAAGCTGTCAGAAAATGACCAGTCAGAGTAGGTTGGTGGTCCTAGAATGGTGGCTGTAAAGACTGAGGAGAACAATGGTCTGCTTGAAGCCTTTACCAGATGCTGATTGTCTCCAAGCACCTGAAGCTGCCCTCACGGTCTAGCTGATGTAAGGCATGGCATGGGCACCAGAAATTTAAATGTCCACAGAAAGGCACTCAGGGACCCAGGTGACTTAAGTATGAAAGGATTAGGTGGACTTGGTAGGAAGGTGACACTTTACATAGTCCTGAAAGTAAGGCTATTCATACGTATTTTGGGTTATAAATTTAGGTAACACCATGAAAGAGCAAATATACCATTAGGGTTTTGGTGACATTTTGTTTCAATTGGTATTGGGTCAAAGTATACATTTGTTTCTGCGATCCATTGTCAAATATGTTTGAGAGTCTTCAAGGATATGTATAATTTGGACTGTGGGATGGTAAACCATGCCAGGAACTCAGAGTACACACCTGAGACAGGGGGCGCCTCCCTGCTCCTTGCCAAATTCCTGGTCTGGAACACATGCCACGCTTCACACTTAAGGAAATGTGACCTGTGGTCTTGCAGCCCCAGAACAGAGTTCTTCATGCTAATGAGGTACCTAGAGGCCCTCGAGGGCTTAGCCAATAAGCTTCCATGCCTAGACATTCCTCCCTGCAAAAGGTATGGAATCTCAAGTCCACCCTGAGAAGTTGGTACTGTATATATCCTTTTTTTCTATGATGAACAACCAATAAACTTTTTAGAACCAAGGACAGCCTCTTTGATACAGAACCACAATGGGGGCAGCATGGAGGGTGGTCTTTGACCACCAAGCCCCAGTCTAAGCCTCCTGCAGAAGGTCTCTCTGTGCTTCTGGTCACAACCACAGCCAAGCTAGGACCAGGCCTTCCAGGACCAAGCCAACCAGGACCTTCTCTGACAAGCAAAGCTGGTGCTCCCCATCCCACCCTGCCCTGGGCTAGGTTCAGTCCTCAACTCCT
This sequence comes from Apodemus agrarius, assembly GCA_964023405.1. Classification (NCBI taxonomy): domain Eukaryota; kingdom Metazoa; phylum Chordata; class Mammalia; order Rodentia; family Muridae; genus Apodemus; species Apodemus agrarius. Next base: position 24,990,931 of record OZ030017.1, read on the forward strand.
TGCAAGCCTGACTGTCTAGGAGTTTGGGAGTTCCTGGTGACTGGGGGCAGGGGGGAGGGGGCAGAAACCAGGGAATACCAGCTCCGGCTCTCTCACATCTCAGGCTGCATTTTCCCACCCCCGGAGCACCCCTAAAGCCCAGCATGCTCAGCATGGGATAAGTAGAGTCAAACTTCCTGTATTTCGGCTCCCCGATGGCCACGCCCAGAGGTGGGACAGGACGCGGGTCCACATCAGACATGGTGGTGTTCAGCTCCGTTTTCTTTCTTTTAATGTGTCATTGAGCTATTTCATTTTTTGATTTCTTCTTACTCTTCCCCCCACCCCCATTTTCCCACTTCAGCCTGAAGTACACAAGTGAGTTTACACACTACTTCCTTCCATAAGATTTGCTGGCCACCTCCCACCAGCCACCTCCTAGCAAGGGTTGAGCCATTCTTAACCATGCCCACTTCCTCAGGGTCCTCTGCTTAGCCACATCACAGCACTTACTGTACCACATAGAGTTTGTTTTTACTTACTTGTCACAACCACGACCTCCCCTAAGCCAAGGTATGTAATCTTTGTGCTTCTCTCTATACTTACCAGGGTCCTGTGCTTATAACGTGTACTGCTACTACCTTAAAATTATGTTTCCCCCCAAAAAAGCCTAAACTAATATTTTGTACTCTACCTACACATTCCACAGTTATTCTGCTCCAATTCCCCCTGTGTAATTGGAGTCGCACTTAGTCAACAAAGTCTTCCACACATGGATGAAGAAAACAGGAAGGAATGAGAATACCAAAGCCCACTATCTATTGCAAGTTATTATAGACACTGGGAGGACAACTGTGATGTACACCATGCCATCTAATTACCTGCGGAGTCAACAGCCAGTCACTGGGGGAAGGCATGGTATGTATGATGGGAGTGGGGAAGCTCAGAGTGTACCAGAAAGGGTAGGGCATGAGTTAGTTCATCACAATAGAAAGGGGGGAGCAAGGGAGGGGCACTGGAGAGATGGCTCAGCGGTTAGGAGCACTGACTGCTTTTCCAGAGGTCCTGAGTTCAATTCCCAGCAACTACATGGTGGCTCACAACCATCTATAATGAGATCTGACACCCTCTTCTGGTGTGTCCGGAGATAGTGGGTACACATTCATAAAATAAAGAAAATCTTTTTAAAAAAGAAATAAAGCAGTGGGGAAGTCCTATCTGAAGATGGAGACCAGGTGTGTATGTGTATGTGTATGTGTATGTGTATGTGTATGTGTATGTGTGTGTGCACGTGCATGTGTGAGAGGGGACGGGGAGGGGAGAGATGTTGAACTCTATTCTGATGACAATGGGAGGTCAAAGAACATTTCTGAGCAATGAATTCAGGCATGAAGAAGTGTGTGAGATGTCTGATGCCTAGTCAGGTCTGGGAGTATACATAGCAAATCAGTTGAGAATGGGGATTTCTGAGGACCCTTGTACGTTCAGGTTAGAGTGTATTTCATGGATTTGCCCAAAGCTGTGTGAAGATCAAATGTCTCAGATGAAATCCATTTCAAGTATCAAATATTTTCAGTGCACCAAGAAATGCAATTAATCCATGGGACCACCTTTCAAGCAGCTATATCCAATCTACAGGTTGGCAAAGATGATGTTCAAAGTGTAGCAGGTTTATTCATGGCTGGTTAACTCCTGTAAACAGAATAAATAGGATTATTTTAAAAAATGAAATGTAAATATTCCATTTCATAAAGGGAAAAAAAGGGGGACAATCACTAGAACACGCATGTGGTAAGCGACACATTTTCAGGGAGTGGGAGTGGGCGGCTCCAACAGAGACAGCACCGGAACACAGCACCGGAACACCAGACGTGTGATTCACCCAAATTACAGAGCAAGACAAACCGCACAACTCCTGGTAGAAATACATGGACTTGGGTTTTCAAGTCCTATCTACCCCTAACTCCTTTTACAAGTGACAAAACAGGCCCAGAACAGCCAGCAGCACCTCTCTTGGGCTCAGCCAGTTTGTGGTTGGGTCAGAGCCAGTGCACAAGCAATGCTGTCTGCACTGAATTCTGGAGATTGCTGCCTCTCTCTAGTTTTTGCGATGTGTGCATTTCTTTCACTGTGTGATGCTGATCATGAGCTCGAAACGCTGTATTGGGGATGATATAGTTCCAAACCTTTACATCTCTAAGTAGTATGCATGTTCCTCCCCCACACTCCTTGCCTCTGCTCCATTGAAATCTAAAATAGAAGCAACACAGCTCGGGTATCCAAATGGTGCCTAGCTGGCAATTTATAGCTATCCTTATCTAAACATGCTGCATATCAAATATCTAAATAGAAATTGGAGTCATTTTTCTTTTCTTTCCGCCACTGGTTAAGTAAATAGAAGGGAAAAAATAGCTACTGAAAAAAAATAGGAGGAGGAAAGAAAACACCATTTGCTTAAAGTAAACTAACCTTTATTATGGCTCTGTGAGAGAAGGGCAAAGCCTCTTCATGCAGTTGCCGTGGTGATGACTCACACACAGGAGATTAGGGCTTAGGACAGAGGATTGATACAAGGTGCCGGGATTCTTTCTGTGGGAGGCAGATTGCATTTCTAGCCTTGGTCGGTTGCGTGCAATCCCACCAGCAAACGTTATGCAGAAGAATTCCAACTAAGAATGATTTTTGAATATTTAAAATGTGCCAAGGCTTATACAAAGTGTTGAAGTAAAGGGGCACATCCCCCTTTTCTAGGAGCTCACACCGTAACTGGGGAAAGACAGGAGGTCTAAATGGACATTTACAACATGGTGTGTGTGCAGCGATGAATGTGAGCTCCCAGTATCACTGGAATATAAAGAGAGAGCATATTCCCAGCACTGCAGATCTGGGAAGGCTTCTTGGAGGACAGGATGATTGTGATGTAGGGATGTAGGGAGGACAGAAAAAGTTTATGATTAAGGATGTTCCAGGTTGAGTAGCGGCATGTGCCAAGGAGTGGAAGCATGGTGGTCCTACTCCTGCTGCTGGGTGGCCAGGAGACTTAACATGCTCCCTGTGTGTTTGTTCCTTTTGATGCCATAGTCTATTCTGGGTTGCGGTGATAAAACACTTATACTGGGTAAATTATCAAGAGATAAAGTTTATCTAACAGACAGAATACAGTCAAGCTCGGCAGCATGGGACCAACGGCTGCTTCTGCTCCTGGGAAGGGACCAGGTCACGCTGTATCACGGCAAAGAAGCATAGAGAGGAGGTTAGCAAGGGAGGAGGGACACTGAGAGAGACAAAGGGAAGCTGGCTCACCTGTGATACAATAATGGCCACTTCTTGCAACTAATCCAGTCCTGCAAGACCTAAGTCGCTCTTAACCGAATGCAATCGAGTCCCGAGGAAACAGACCCAGTCTCTGGACAGACATCAACCCTTTCAAGATGTGCTGCCTCCGTGACCAAGGAATCTTCAACTAAGGTCATTTCTTAAGGTGCCCTCCATCTCTCAGCATTGCCACACTGGCAACCAGTTTTATAGTACGGGAACCTGTGAGGGACAAACCATAAAGTACAACATGCACAAAATAAAGCAATCTTCAGTTTGCTGATACCCTGAATTTAAAAATGTTTAGTATAGTTTATCAACACACTACCAAGTTGAACATACAGATCTGTGGAAAAATACAAGAGCAAGAACAAAGAGAACATTGGTCTAAGGCTGGACTTAAGTCCCATCGTTTTGTGTTGTTAAGCAAGTCACTAATCTTTTAAGGGCTTTTTTTTTTTATTATTTGTTAAATGGAGGTAATTATGCCCACCTACATCACAGACTCTATTATTCGTTGTCAATGAACTACTAAGTGCCATATAACTTAATGGATTTTACATATGCCCACACATGTGCGTGCACACACATTATATGCAGTTCATTAAGCAGCAAGTAGACTGTAATAATTCTTATGCCATGAGTGTTTTTCTCATGAATTGAAAACGGATGCCTTCCACACCCTGGAACTAAGTGTCTAAATGGGAACAGAAATATGATCTGTCATCTTCCTATTCAATTCTTTTTTATTAATTATTTTATTTATTTACATTTCAAATGTTGTCCTCCTTCCTGGTCTCCCCTCCGCAAATCTCCCACCCCATTCCCCCTCCCCTTTGTTTCTAAGAGAGTGCTCCCCCACCCACCCACCCACTCCTATCTCACTCCTCTAGCATACCCCTTCGACAGGGCAACAAGCCTCTACAGGACTACCTGCCTCCCCCCATTCTAGATAAGGTAGTCCTCTGCTACATATGTAGCAGGAGCCATGGACCTCCACCCACATATGCTCTTTGGTTGGTAGTTTAGTCCCTAGGAGCTCTGTGAGGTCCAGTTAGTTTATATTGTTGGTCTTCCTACTGGGTTGTAATCCCCTTCAGCTCCTTCAGCCCTTTCCCTAACTCTTCTTCTATTGGGGTCCCCAGGCTCAGTCCAGTGGTTAGCTGAGTATCTACATCTGTCTTAGTCAGGCGCTGACAGAGCCTCTCAGAGGACAGCCATATAAGACTCTTGTCTGCAAGTACCTCTTGGCATCAGCAATAGTGTCAGGGTTTGGTGTCTGCAGATGGGATGGATCCCAAGGTGGGGTAGTCTCTGAATGACCTTTCCTTAAGTCTCTGTTCCATGTTTTGCCCCTGTGTTTCCTTTTGACAGGTACAATTTTGGTTTAAAAATTTTGAGATGGGTAGGTAGCCTCATCTCTCTACTGGAAGCCATGTCTATGTACTGGAGATGTTCTCTATGGGCTCTATCTCCTCTTTGTTGGGTATTTCTGCTATCGTCATGCCCAGTTGGGTCTTTGGAACCACTTGCTTCCCTGGTGTCTGGGACTTTCTAACGACTCCACCCAGTTTCTCATCCCCTAGGGCTACATGTTTCTATTCATTTCCCTGACTCACTGCACTTCAATCTTATCTCTTCCCATACCTGATCCTGATCCCCTTTTTTTCCCTCCCCATCCAGTTTCCCTTCCAGGTCCCTTCCTCCCTCTACCTCCCATAATTATTTTGTTTCCACTTTTAAGTAGGACTGAAGCATCCACACTTTGGTCTTCTTTCTTGTTAAGCTTCATAGGGTCTATGAGTTGTATTATGGGACTTCTGAGCTTTGGGGCTAATATCCACTTATCAGTGAGTATGTCTTTCCTTTTGTGTCTTGGTTACCTCACTCAGGATATTTTCTAGTTCCACCCATTTGCCTACAAATTTCATGAAGTCATTGTGTTTAATAGCCGAGTAGTACTCCATTGTGTAAATGTACCACATTTTCTGTATCCATTCTTTCACTGAAGGACAGCTGGGTTGTTTCCAGATTCTAGCTATTATAAATAAGGCTGCTATGAAAATAGTGGACCATGCGTCTTTGTTATACATTGGAACATCTTTTGGATATATGCCTAGTAGTGGTAAACTGAGTCTTCAGGCAGAACTATTTCTAATTTTCTGAGTAACAGCTAGACTGTTTTCCAAACTGGCTTTGCCAGCTTACAATAGAGGAGTGTTCTTCTTTCTCTATATCCTTGTCAACATCTGCTATCACCTGAGTTTTTGATCTTGGACATTCTGATTGGTGTAAGGTGGAATCTCAGGATTGTTTTGATTTGCATTTCCCTGATGATTTAGTATGCTGAACATTTCTTTAGGTGCTTCTTAGACATTTGAGATTCTTCAATTGAGAATTATTTGTTCAGCTCTGTACCCTATTTTTAATTGGATTATTTGGTTTTGTGGAGTCTAACTTCTTGAGTTCTTTGTATATTTTGGATATTAGCCCTCTATTGGATGTAGGGTTGGTAAAGATATTTTCCCAATCTGTTTTGTCCTATTGACAGTGTCCTTTACCGTACAGAAGCTTTTCAGTTTCCTGAGGTCCCATTTGTCAATTGTTGATCTTCAAGCCTGAGCCATTGGTGTTGTGTTCAGAAAATTTTCCCTGTACCAATATGTTCGAGGCTCCTTCTCACTTTCTCTTTTATTAGATTCAGTGCATCTTGTTTTATGTGGAGGTTCTTGATCCACTTTGACTTGAGCTTTGTATAAGGAGATAAAAATGGATCAATTTGCATTCTTCTACATGCAGACTACCAGTTACACCAGCACCATTTGTTGAAAATGCTTTCCTTTTTCAGCTGTATGGTTTTGGCTTCTTTGTGAAAGACCAAGTGACCATAGGTGTGTAGGTTTATTTCTCAGTCTTCAATTCTATTCCATTGTCTCTCTCCGTACCATACCATGCAGTTTTTATCACTCTGCAGTACAGCTTGAGGTCAGGGATGGTGAGTCCCCCAGATGTTCTTTTTTTGTTTAGAATTGTTTTCACTATCCTGTTTTTTTTTAATTCCAGATGAAGTTGAGAATTGCTCTTTCTATCTTTGTGAAGAATTGAGTTGGAATTTTGATGGGGATTGCATTGAATCTGTAGATTGCTTTTGGTAAGATGGCCATTTTTACTATGTAAATCCTAATCATATTCCATGAACATGGGAGAACTTTCCCTCTTCTGGGGTTCTCTTCGATTTCTTTCTTCAGACTTGAAGTTCTTGTCATATAGGTCTTTCATTTGCTTGATTAGAATTATACCAAAATATTTTATATTATTTGAAACTATTATGAAGGGTGTTGTTTCCCTAGTTCTTTCTCAGTCTGCTTATCCTTTGTGTAGAAGAAGGCTACTGATTTGTTTGAGTTAATTTTATATCCAGCCACTTGGCTAAAGTTGTTTATCAGCTGTAGGAGTTCTCTGGTAGAATGTTTGGGTTCGCTTATGTAAACTATCATATCATCTGCAAATAATAATATCTTGACTTCCTCCTTCCTAATTTGTATCCCTTTAATCTCCTTTTGTTGTCTAATTGCTCTGGCTAGAATTTCAAGTACTATATTGAATAGATTGGGCAGCCTTGTCTTGTTCCTGATTTCAATGGGATTGCCTTGAGTTTCTCTCCATTTAGTCTGATGTTGGCTATTGGTTTGCTGTATATTGCTTTTATTATGTTTAGGTATGAACCTTGACTTCCTGATCTTTCCAAGACTTTTAACATGAAGGGGTATTGTATTTTGTCAAAGGCCTTTTCAGCATCTAATGAGAATATCATGTGATATTCTCATGAAAAAAAGATTTTTTTCTTTGAGTTTGTTTATATAGTGGATTATGATGATGAATTTCTGTACATTGAATCATCCCTGCATCCCTGAGATGAAGCCTACTTGATTGTGGTGAATTATCATTTTGATATGTCCTTGGATTAGGTTTATTGAATATTTTTATGTCAATATTCATGAGTGAAATTGGTCTGAAGTTCTCTTTCTTTGCTGGGTCTTTGTGTAGTTTAGGTATCAGCATGACTGTGACTCAATAAAATGAATTAGGTAGTATTTCTTCTGTTTCTGCTTTGTGGAATAGTTTGAGAGATATTGCTATTAGTTGTGCTTTTTATTAAGGCTGGTATAGTATTTATAAAACATGGAGTTAATTTTTCCATCTGATTTTCCTTTCCCTAAAAGAACGTACCTAGGCAAGTACACTAATGCTGTACTATTGTTGGTTTTGCATGTAAAACAATTAAACCATTGCTGAAACATTTGACGACAAATATTTGGGTTTGAATGTGGTACTCCCAATCACAGCCGTTTTTGATGAACAGTATTTTCTAGATATCTTCTACATGCTGTCCTTACAATTTAAGTAGACCTCATGTGTTCTAGTTTCCATTGAGTTGCCCTCCTGTGCTGTTAGAAGTGTGCTGTTAGGAGCTGACTGACATAAGTAGAATTGTTTGCAACCTTTCCTATGCATTCTGTCTTTTCCTACTGTCCAACTGCTGTCCTACCCTTCCTCTGACCTCTCTCCTCACTCTTATTTTTTTCTTTGGCAAACAGGACTGCCAGGTGGTGTCTTCCGTTTGCTGGGGCATTTGATGGATAGAACACCTTCAGAGGCTCACAGGACACTTCAGAGCATGACCAGGCCTCCTTTCTCCCTCAGGAGAGAGAAGGTTGGTTAACGTTGTCTCATATCTTTCAGAGAAGCTCAAAGGCAAGTCCCCAGATGGCCCCTGAAGCCTCTGATTTAAAAGATCATTATTCTCAAGATATCTGAAGGTCTTGTGATGAGTTCACAATCCTCAACTCATCCCTGCTGGTGCTGGTCCTTGGTTGCCATGGGGAGAATGATTATTTAACAGAGTTGAAATATAGAGATCATTGCAAAAGCTAAGGAAATACATGGTCTCCTTATTTGATGCCTAAGAACATGGAAATCTAACTGTGGTTGAGGGATGGAGAATGCAAGATGGCAGGGAGAGGGCGTAGGGAATTAACTTGATAGTTTAAAGCTTTGATGAAGTTCTGTGTTATTTCAGTAGCAGAGAGGAGTTGTACTTCTGTGTGTCATTGGCAGGTATTCAAGTGCATGCTCTGCCGGTGATCCGCATGTGAGTGTGTGTGTGTGTGTGTGTGTGTGTGTGTGTGTGTGTATTCTATTGAGAAAACACACATCACTGATATCCCTCTTCTGAAAGGGACAGCCACAGCATGCATAGATACCAGTAAAACTCACCCCATCAGGGAGGGTTGGTTGAAACTGTGCCTGTGTGTGGACCTGTCTAATATTCTACAAGACTTACGTATTCTCTTCTGTACTTCATTCCAAGTTTAGCAGCATTCTGTGACCTGGCCACATAGAAAGCCTCTTCTCAAACTTTTCCCCACATTGGTCTTCTTCCCAGCTCTGTTCTACCCTCTGCTTTAACTTGCCCCCTCTCTCTGCTTTGTGTGTTTGGCTTCTCAATTACTATCCCGTCACAGGCAGACTCTTTGGACTAATGACCACATGGTCTTCTGGCCTTCTAGAGTACGTTCAGCTGTCTGAGAATGCTGTTGCTGTGACTCTGCTGGGGTGTGTGGATGGGCAAGAAATGAAACATCTAACAGGTGAACGGTGTTATTGGTCAGAAAGGGGTTGAAGTGAACTGTGTCAGTATAATCTAGGATTAGAATGAGAGAAAAAGATGTAGAGAAAATTCTTTGTTGAATATACTATAGTCAATGAACATCCATGAGCAGAAAAGGAAGCTCATAAAACATGTTCTATAAACTCCTTTACAATGCAGTCTCTGTTCTTTTGGCTATCTTTATCCTGAGTCAATATTCTAGTTGACATTAGGCAACTGGGAAATTTTAAACAAAGATGAATCACCATTGGTGTCATATGGTGGCTCTTCAAGAGGAAGCCTTGGCCACTGCTCACTCTGGAATGGTCTACAACCCTCACTGTATGCTGTATATTTTACTTTGTGTAAATGAAGTATGTAACTCTAGACTATTATGGATAACCCAGATGCTTTCAAATTTAGTTTTCACCAGCAGCCCATGGTCAGTGTCTAACAAAAACTCTCCGAGAGGTAGGAGGCATTAGTAGAGCTCAGCATACTGACTATAGAGCTTCTTAACCACAGTTAAATGCTTGGCTGCCATTTTCTATGAAATCCAGCCTTTTATACTAAATATTTGCTTACATTTGTCCTTGAACAACTGACATAGACAAGAGATTGTTCCTACAGGATAGCTCAAGCTACAATCCACTTCTGAAGATGTTGTAAGTAGGTGATACACAGCATAGCACCTTGGTACAGCAGAGGAGTTAAAAACAAGCGACATGGGTAATTCCAGGCTAGATTTACTAAGAAGAGGGAAGCTTTCTTCCCAGACACCGCCCTTCTTCCCAGACACTACCCTCTTCTGGGGAAATTGCAGTTTTCGAGATTTTCTTAACTATATATATAAAAAAAATCAAAATATGTATGTATCTGAAGAGTTCAGTGCTTATTGATTTAATCAGACTTGGTAGAAGTTAGGTTGTTGGAAATTAAATTAATCATATTGTTTTTCTCCTTTTCTTCATGTTAGACTGGATGAATAGGACAGAGAGATAAATTACAAACAAAGTTGAGAGCCTAGACTCTGGGGAGCTACGTTTGAACCAGAAGAGAAAAGGAAGAATGATAAATAAGAGCCAGGTTCTAGGTAAAAGATGGTGAGCTGGCAGTGTGCTCCGTAGAGCCTTCTTGGGGACTTGACAGTCAAATGCTCTTTGGTTATAACATGCTTGTTCATCAGGTTGTCCCAGACCATGTTACAAAGTGGAGCAGAGCAGTCAACCAATTCTACAGTTGAATGGAACAGTGTGCTTGATTTTAAACTGTATTTTATTTACTTATATGCACAAATCCCCAGGCCTGATTGGCTTCAAACTCCTTGAACTTCTGATCCTTCTGCGTTTACCAGAGTTTATGGAATTACACGCTTGTGCCACTACACTCAGTTCATGACATGTTAGGGACAGAAGCTAGGGCTCTGTGCATACCAGGCAAGCATTTGATCAGCTGAGTTACTGGCTTCAGGACGTAATTTACATATTTTCAAATATTTACCCCATTGCCTGCCCCTAGAATCTGAAAGCTGGTCACTTTCAATAATTCAGGACTATATGCTGTGATTCCAACCAGCATCACCCAGGCTAAGCGGGACCAGCAGGAATAGTCAAGAATACTGTTGCAGAGGGGAGGATGGGGGTTATAATGAACATGGACTAGTACAGAAACTGTTCTAATGATCCAGAGGAGAAAAATGATCTTGGTAATGATAATAATAATAAAAGTAATAATAATAACAAAACAAAAATAATAATTTATGTTGGTAATGAAAAAATGCAGAAGAAACAAAACTTTATCATTGTTTTGATATGAAGGGTGATGAAGGAAAATTACAATTACTTTTAAATTTCCCAGTATTTGGCTTAAACAAAGTAGATAATGTAGCCATGTGTGCAAAAGGGAAGAATTTATGAAAGAGGAGATTTCTTGCATTTAGTACGCTTTAGGATATCTTCTCAACCTACAAGGGAAATGAACTCCAAAAGATAAATTCACAAATCCTTCACAGTAAATGGATACCTTCTGATACAAAATGTGATCTTCGATAATTAAACACCAAAACACTGCATTGTGCTCTAGGGGTATGGCGATTACATTTCTTTGCTCTATGTTTGTAATGTTTCTGGGAGTCAAGGCCGGAGCTTTACAGCCAATGTAAAAGCACTCCAGCACTGATCCACACCCTCAAGGCCCTGACAATTTCATCATGGAGACTATTAAGAAATTATGCTGTGGGCCTTTGAGAAGTCTCCCTGACAATAGTTCTATATAGGGTACATTCTTTGCAGTGACTATTCAGCTTCTCCAGCCCTGTTAGGATAGAAGTTTCCAAATAGCTTCTAGGTCTATCCTTCCTCTTAGAAAACTGTCATAGTCACTGTCTAGAAGCCCAGATAAGGGCTGCTTTCATTGACATTCGTGCGACCTATGTGTTAAATGACCTCCTGTGCTCTAACTTGGAAACTCATTTACTTCTTATAAGCTTTTGTATTTTTAGCGGAAAGGGGAAAAAAATCTAAATTAAAGAAAACACACGTACACACAAACAGCCAGGATAACCTTTGAGAACATAGTCTTCCAGTACAACAGAGACTTCCTGTTCTTCCTTTTTGGTACTGTTTTTCAATCCAATTTTCAGTTAAGAGAAAGTTTGGAGAAGGAGAATACACGGAAGGACTCAGCTGTGTATACAGACAGAATTATAATTGGAATCTGAATCATATTTAGATAGCAGAGTAGAACTTAATACAACCCAGGTTCTCAGCAACAGGGATTATACCTGGCCTGGGGATGGAGGAGGGAGAGGCCCAGGACACCTGCTCTGGCAATCTCTACTGCTGCTCCCAAAGCTGTGCAGCAAGCATACGCTATCCCATGGACAAGACACCTTGAATCACCTTGGAAAGGAAACAGAATTTAGAATAGATGAGCACAGGTCTCAGTCCTGCCTGGCTTAGTCAGATAGCTAAGAATTGCCTGTAATACAGTGCAATATAACACTGTAAGCCTATTTAAAACATAGTAAAGGGTGTGTGTGTGTGTGTGTGTGTGTGTGTGTGTGTAGTGCTAGTGTCTGTGTATCCATGTTCAGATGTATTATTAATGCTCATACATACATGGATGTCTGTGTTGGTTAGAGATTAATTTTGTGTATATCCTTACGTCATTTTTCCCCTTTATTTACCAAGGCAAGGTTTCGTGTTGAACCCAGATCTTACCTGTCCAGCTAGCCTAGCTAGCCAGCTTGCCCATGAAGATCTGCCCTCCATCCCCCAAGCTCTGGGATAACAGATGAATACCATGTCTGCCTATATTACTGTATGTGGGTATTGGGACAAACTCTGGTCCCCATGTTTACACGACAAGTGCTTTGTCCACTGAATACTTCTTTTACTCACTATTTTTCCTTCTTCAATTAGAAAAAAAACCTAGACAATACAGTACATCTATGAAATAGTCCGTTTTCTGAGCAAATTCTTTTCCTGGACCAAAAATTGGCAGTTCCCATGGGTCTACTTTGTTACTCTTTCCTCTAAGGAACCAGACTGACTTGCAGTTTTAACAATTCTCACCCTAATAGTGACCCCCCAAGTCCATATTGCAGTGTTTCTCAGCACTGAAGGATGGCTTTGACCGACCCAACCCCAGGATCTCTGACACTATCTGGAGGTAGTTTGGTTTGTTATGACTAGAGGGCAGTGGGAGGCCATTGACATTCAGTGAGTAGTGGCCAGGAGTGGTACTTAACAGCCTCTAAGTGCAGGACAGCTGTCCCACCATGACTCTTCTTTCTCAGTGTGCATGCTATAAAGGCTGAGAGACCTGCTCTATTAGCTCAGTAAGCCCTTGTTCTCCCCTTTCATCTGGGCCTAAGAAGTTTCCATTAGGACCTTACAAAGTCACATTACTTTAGAACCTAGTCCAACCTACTTTTCTTGCTTCCATTAATGATATAAGAGCACATAAACTAGGCATTGACCCAGTTACCTGCTGAGATGATCTGTCCAGAGGAACACAGATGATACCGCCTTTACTCACAGACCACCAAATTCATAACCCATTACCCCAGATTTCGGGAAATGCTCAGGGACTTTGGCTCTCATGTTTCTTTCTATTCCCTGCTTCTTTTTGATTTTGTTGTCAACTCTTTTGCTAGTCTCTACACAAAGCCTTGTCTCTGAGAGGGAGGGTCACTGAGATGTATTTATATTAAGGATATTTTGCTTTTATATATGTCTGAAGGATCAATGAGAATAGCACTGTGCAATATAGATTCTCTTCTTGCATTCATTCCTATCCCATTCCTGGGTTATCCTCCAAGAGTTGGAGACTCTCCTCTCCATGTGGAGAGAAATCATACTCTTTCTTATTTGAAGCTCTGACATCCACTGACCATGAAGACTTTCTGAGATTTAATTTTACCAACCCTGCCTATAGGTGCTATAGCTTCTCAAGATCCCTGAGAATGCAACAGTATTCCCTTAAGATGGTGTCTGTGCATACAGTCTCTTTATGTTAAAATGTCTTTCCCAGCAAAAGTTTGACATATATTTTTTGTGTGTATTTCAATGATGCATAACAATGAAAATCCAGCAGAAACGCTATGCTGAACCTTGATCTTTTCTGGGCTATCATTAATATTCTCTATATATGATCACTAGTGTAAACAACAGATATTCTCTAATATGAAATTACTGAGCTATGATATTTGAGTGTTGGAGTAGCAAATGCATTTTCTAGCAAAGACATTTGCCATCAAGACATAACCATGCTGTATTTACATTCCTCTCCCTTCCCTAAAGAGTCCTCCCCTTAACCATTTCCCTTATCAGACACTGGAATCCTGCCATTCCCCTTTATGCTCCGCCCCCTTCTGTATTTACCTCCCTCATCCTTCCTAAGGAGCCCATCACTTTCCCATTTCCCCTATTAGATCACTGTATCCTGCTAAGATGTGGCTCCAACCTGAACTGAGCGAGAGCAAACTTTTACATCAATTTAAGTTTTATCATTTTCAAAATCTTTGCAGCTCACAAGTTTAGGAAGGTGTATCTATTTGGATATAGGTTCAGCTGCACAAAGCAGAGGTATAAAATCATAAAGCATCAAATGAGACAGTGCATCTCAGTGTAATGAGAAATATCTGAGTTGGGTGGCAGCTGGAAGCTGCTGCATTCATCCTTGAATAAGTTAGAGTTTAGTCATGTGACTAGGCCTTGGGACAATGGGAGCTAGTTGGTCTACTGTCTGAGCAGTCATATGTATAGCTAAAACAGTCAAGATCTTTCTCACTGGACGATGATGAAAATGATGTTATGGAACAGGTAGAAATATTTGCCTCAGAGGGCATTTGTTTTACAAAGAAAAAATTGCCATGATGAGCAAAAGTAGGTCACATCTTTACCCTGTTTTCTTTCCCATCTGACTAGATTCCTTATGCTATTTCCCTCCCCACAACCTCCATGCTCCTGCCTTGACACTGATTTAGGCTCTCTTTATGCTAGCAGTATATTACCACATAAAAATATTATTATTTTCCTGAATATAATTATCCTGTGTGCTTCCCGGCGTAACTCTCTTTTTGTTCCAAGCAAACCCTTATCTCTGCAATAAAGTCTCTCTAACTCCTGACCACTGCAACTTAGTCCCAACTTCCTTGCTAGTACTTGTTTGTGAATGCCCTGTACTCAAGCAAAATTTCCTATCTTTCCCATTCATTCCATACTATTCTACAATGTATATTTTCAACTGAATATAACACACAGAAGATGCCATGTAATAGATTTATACACTGGATAATTTGTAAACATATGCTTGTGTATGCTGATATATACACTAAGTATGTGTGAATGTGGCCCCATGTTGGGAGGACATTGAAATGACTGGGCTTGAAGACAGTAATATAGAAAGGACCAGAAGAGTCTTGAAAATATTACTTTAATCTATAGACGTAGAGATGTTCTGTGTGCCCCTGGGATATAGGCATTAAGAATCTGTACTGAGCCGGGCGTTGGTGGTACATGCCTTTAATCCCAGCACTTGGGTGGCAGAGGCAGGCGGATCTCTGAGTTCAAGGCCAGCCTGGTCTACAGAGTGAGTTCCAGGACAGCCAGGGCTACACAGAGAAACCCTGTCTCGGAAAAACCAAAAAAAAAAAAAAAAAAAAAAAAAAAAAAGAATCTGTACTGAAAGAGATGCTAATTAAAGGAGAGCAATCAGACAAAATCCTTGTTGATAACAGGGAGTAGTTGCTCAGTACTAAGGTAAAGGTTAATGAGATTAGAAGCCCAGGAATGATACCTAAAATTATAACAGTAGCAACAGTAGTGGAATGCTAATTAGTTCATTGATTTTCCTCTTTAGAAATACCTTAAAAATTAATATATTCCAGAATTCTAGAAGAGAATATTAATTATAGGCCAGGCTATGGTTCCCTAGTTAATAAGGAGACTCAGCTTGAGCCTAAACTCTCAGTAGCATAAGATTTAGAGGTGTTGTACTGATTAAGTGGGCCTGAGGAGATTTCTGGTCTTCTGAAGAGCTCAAGAGCTTCCATGAAGTGAGGTTAGTGATAATGAACTCTAAAGATAGAAAGTCTCGAAAAAGGACACAGAGCAAGGAACATAGAGAGATTCTGACAGTTCAGCCTAGCCCATGAAGAAAAATCATGCTCAGCTCTGCAGTTTGATTGCTATGATAAAAGAAGGGCTGAAATAGCCATTTCCTTAAAATGTCTGCTACACTGGCATCCCAAGAGACCAGCAGCAGTGTAGCTGCAGCAACAGGCAGGATGCTGCAGGCAACCTTGGCAGGGATGGAGGTGGTTTCCCAAACCAATCGCTGGTCATTACATGGTGACATGCCATTGGTGATGATGGCACCATAGCAGAGACCCTTGACATCATCACTGGCTACTGCAGAAGACATTGCTTCTGAATTCGTGAAGAACAAGAAAATCAAACAGTGAATGAAATACATAGCAAAGCCAACTAGAGCTATGGCAGGGCTGTAATTTAAATAAGCAGGATTAAGTTGCTCTACAGGTTAGTAGTTAGTCTTGGGCTCTCTGGTAGGGTTTGGTTGGGTTTGTGACACCGGACTTAGGAACTTCAGGTCATTCAGCTTCACTTTTTCCTTTGAGAGATGAGAACTCTGGGATTCAAAGAAAACTGAGATCTGCTTACTTAGAAAGAGAAAGAAACTGGACTCTGAATTTAGGTCTTCTAATTCTTAGCCTGGTGTCAGACACTAAATATCTCATAGTTGTTTTTTTAAAAATATAAATCCCTTATTTAAAAAAACTTCATTTTCAGTTGTTTATTGACTAATTTACTTTTAGACAAAGAGAAGCTTAAGAAAGGATAATAAAATATAAAGAAAACTATTTTTTTGTACATCTGTCCAGAGGACCCACTCTACTCAGGATTCCTCAAAGACATCCATCATCTATAGCCTAATCCTTGGCTTATGCCTTTGGGTTTTGTTCTAGATGATCTCTTTTCTGGAGTCTCTTAAGCACATGTCCTCTTGACATAAGCATGCAGGCTCAGTCAAGCTAAATTCAAAGCTTTTAAAATTATCCAGGCCTTGATTGTGAGAGCTAGAAAGCTTAGACATTGCATAAGAATAGCTTTGGAGGAGAGGGGCTCTGTATCCTTAGCAGGGTGTTGGCAGGAGGTAGGCACTATGCTAGAAGAGTCTTCTCTAGAGGGCTCCTAGAGGTAGCTGCCTAGAGGTGGCTTTCTTCTGCTAAGCTCTTTTGAAGCCTATTCTTTCTATATCTCTTCATCATTTTCTTAGTTCCAATCCAGTAGAATGCATCCTCTTCAACGGTTTAAAATTAACCAAAAAAATTACAGAACATTCATGGACAATAAATTCAAAAGTTGTACTGAAAACGATAAAGCAAAACTCTGCCCTCCTGTAAAGGCCAAGTTGCAAGGATACAATGTACACTTGCAAGCAATGAGATTGTGGGCGCAACTGAGGTCTTGTGGACATGACTTTACATTTCTAAAATCCTGGGTTCTACTTACATGTCCTCTCTAGCTTTTATGCCATCTGTGTGTGCGTTAGAACTGTTTTTTTCAACAGCTATAGAAGTCCCGAGGTTAAGAGAAATTGAGAAATTTATCAAGTGTTATAAGAAGGAAGTCAGATTAGGACTAGAACTAAAATGTCAATGTCCATGGAGATTTTCCTTACTGTCAAACAGATGGCATTACAGCAGACACAGCTATGGCTGGTGATAATGGGAACATGTGGGGGAGAGGCATTTCCCCTTGGTCCTCCAGTGATCAGGAAGGTGATTATAACCAGCCTTTACCATGACACCCATTTTTGTGCCTTCTGCCTACTTTACATATATCATTTCCTGTTCATTCTCATGGACCTGAATATTTCAATGCTCTCTTTATTAACTAAGAAGCAAAGTTAAAGGGGAAACTAAACACTGAGAGGTTTCATATCTAGGAGTGATGTGTGGGTTCCAACCACCTGTCTCTGAAGTGTGTGGCCTTCACAGAGGTGACAAAGAAGAGTGCCTAATTTCTGGGAAACAGGTGATCAAGAGAGTGTTAGCTCCAGGGTGGAGAATTGAGTTCCATGCCTGCAGTAACGGAAAGCAAACTGGGGTTGTGAAATGCTGAGGTTGAAACCGAAAAGTAAGAAAAAAAAAAAGCTGAAAGAATTAGGTGAGTCTTTAAGCTGAGGTCCAGGTGGTGGTCATTGACACTTGAGCCTTGTATCTCTCTGACAGGGTCCTGAGCAGAGTTGTGACATGACATGGTAGTATGTTAAAAGCTGGTTCTCTTCTACTCTCTAGATATAAAAAAGAATGACTGTGAGCTGAGCGATTGAAAGGGAAATCTTCGCTAATCTTTCCTAATGTGATGTTGATGGCTGCGTCTTGTGGACACCAACGAACAACTGCAGCTGTTCCTGCAGGTAAGATGTTTTAATAATCCCCAACTACCTCAGGATGTATTATGGTTCAAGATTTTTAGAGAGTGTAAGTAACAATATGAAAGAGGAACTTAGGGCATAGGGTAGAATTTAATCAGGTCTATGTGACTTCTCAGTTCCTGCCCCTTTTCTTATACAGTACTGCTTTGAGCCGCCCTCTTTATGCCTCAGTAGCTATAGAACAGGCCTCCCAACAGCCCCACCTCCCAGCATATGTCCATGAAATCAACTGGCTAGAGGGACCTGCAGGGATGTTAATAGTTGTCTTGTTCTGAGTGTTTGACTGTCCTGTACACGTGAGCTCTAGATCAGATGTTAGTTCCTCAGCCTGGGCCAAGAAGTTCTTGGCATGAGATGTCTCCAACTAATCTTGATATTTAAACAGGCTGTTCTGGGTACAATGGATGGAGAGTTTCTTTGATACAACAGTGATTTGGCAAAAGCTTTAGAAAAGGTGCTAATTGTGTACAATTGACCTGCAGAGGTTTCCCTTTCACATTTTTCTTTTTCACTAAAAAAAAAAAAAAAAATTGACTGTTGCTTAGAGCCAAATGTCACTGTGTAATAGCAGAGGCTTTAAAATAGATCAAAGAGCATGCCAAACTTTTCCACTCTCCTATTTGTAGGGGATGTGAACGGAAACCCTGCGGAGTAGGACGAAAGTAGCTCAAGGGCAGGATGCCTCTTTGAAGTGAAGTTTCTTTTTTTTTAAACTTCTATTCCTATCCAGACATCTATATTTTAAAGATGAAATGATTTTAATGCTCGAAGTAAAGACCATGATAATTTCTTGTACTCCCCTGAACACCTTCTCTCTCATCCAAAGGCAACAGAATCTGTGTGAGCATCAGACATAACAATTTTCCCGCCCATCTCTGTGTGGTCATGGGAACAGACTTTCCTGATCCTAGGCTTTTCTGTGCAATCAAAGCCAGAAGGTCACAACCCACACAATGTCATGCACAAGGACACGGTATAGTCCGGAGATTGGGTTTAGAGCTCAAACACACTCTCCGGGCTCTTAGAACATCCCGGTACTAGTATTGATGGTGGCTAAAGGCAGGTATTAGCCTTGAAAGAACTAAGGTTCAAGTCTTCAGGATGAAGATAAAAGCATAGCACCTTGAGTCAGTTGTTTGAGACCCTAAGTTTGAGGCTCAGAACGTTTAAACTCATAAACTCACGTTATAGTATTCAGAATGGCGCTTCTGGTATTGAAAATGCTCAGTAAAGAATTGTTTCTTTAATTTTTAGAGACCACAAGATTTACTGTTAGTGTAAAAGCTTAAAACATATAGTTAAGAATGTTACAAATGCGTATTGTTTCTTGTAATGATGATAGATATGAAGTGTTTTCTCAACAGTGGTATGTTGAGGGTTTAGTCCCCAGGTAGGGCACCACTCCAGCAGGTTTTAGAAACTGCAGGAGGTAGACTCTAATTGAGGAAATTAGCCAATGGGAGAGATGTGTGGTGTGTCTTCTACCAGGGCCTGTTTTACTCTCTGCCTTTGCCAGTCATGAGGGAAGCAGCCCTTTTCACCCAATGCTACCACAGCCTTAATGCTCTACCCTAAGAACATGGCACCAAAAGGAACATTGAACCATATGAAAACCGTGGGCCAGAATAAATACCTCCACCTTTACACTGTTCACCCAGGCATGTCAGCTATAGCTATGCCAATGTAACTAACAGAATTCCTCAGAGGGAAGTGTTTAAGAGTAGAAAATATTCGTGTTTCATCTCTTAGTTCTGAACCCCAGCACTAAGCTATTTACTAGTTCTGAAAGATGATTCCACTGTAAACTTTTTAGAGAAGTACTGACACTTGCTCTCCACCCTTCAGAGTATTTAAACATATCCAGAAAAGTCATTAAAATACATACAGAAAAGCCTTTAAAGGTAATTAAGTAAACTTATTTCTTATTTCTCAGAAAAATATCCACCAGCTATCTTATACGCAGTTATGAGTGTTCAGTGACTTAAAAACAGCATAAATTACAGAAAAATATTAATTTATGAACATATAATAGAAAAAGAAAACAGTAGATGTGAAATGTATAATGAATTTCAATCAAAAGCATATTTGTAAAAACTGAAAAACATACAATAGTGAAGCCCTTTAGAGGAATCTCTGTGCTTCCAGTGAGGAATGAGAACTTTAGCTTTTTAATCCCCATGAGTTTTCAGAGCCATTTTCTGTTACAGACTAGACCAGACTATGTTAGCATGTCTTCTGAAGGAACCTAAAGACCATGACATATTTATCTTTCCTCTTTTGAGTACATATGTGCATGCTCATATGTGTGGAGGAGCATGCATGGGGAGACACATAGCTGGAGGTCTGCTTGTGTGTGCATGTGGAAGCCAGCTATCAAACTCAAGTGTTATTTCTCAGGGGACACCATGTTATATTTTGAGACAGGGTCTCTCATCAGTATAGAGCTTCCCCACTAGGCTAATCCAGCTCACCAGTCAGCATCCAGGGTTCTCCTGGCCTCTGCCCTCTCAGTGTGGGGATTCAAGCTTGCTTCTAATGCCTAGCTTTTCTTAACTTTGTATATATGAATCAAACTCTTAACCTCATGCCTACCAGGCAAGCTCTTCACTGACTGAACAATCTCCCTACCCCCTCTTTCTTCTCTCCTTGGTGGGAATTCAGTCACTGGATTTCTTTGTATTTCTTACATATCAGATCTATCTGTTTCTTTCATAAGGCCTTTAACCTTTGCCAACTGCACAGCCATAAAAGTCATCACTCCAGAATAGTCTTTTTCTGAGAAATTCATTTTTGGAGCCTTCTAGAAATAGAGAAGCAAACACTTTATAACAAAAGATTATGACCTATATGAGTATAGACACATTATTTCTTGATTCGATTAGCACTGCTTGGGGAAGAACAAAAGAAATAAGCATCTGCTCGACTCTTTCTCACTATACTGTGGTCAGAATAGCTGCACGGTTATGTGCTGACCTAATTTTGTAAAGATATCATTAACAGCTACAGCTAGCACAGAGCCATAAGGAGATGAGTTAGACTAGTCAGCACAGGGCCATCAGGGAGATGAATCAGACTCGGGAGGTTATGCTAGGCATCTTGCCAGAGACTCATATCCAGCAGCTTTCCCCGTAGCATGCAAATTTGATTTAATAGGTAGCAGCTCAAAACAAATAATTTCAATGATCCTTTCATTGTCACACACTAGGCACCTATTCGGGGAATTGTCATAAGCATTAATATTCAGGGTATTTTCATGAATATTCAATGCATGTCCAAAAGATCCGCAGAGAGTATTCATGGAGTTCTCTGAAGAGTAGTGTGTCTCCATGAGGAACACGCTAGAGGAAAGGGTCCACATGAATGAAGAGAGATGGAGTAAACCTTCTGCGGAGCCCTGAGCTGAGGCACTCACTCTTCGGGGTTTGCAGGGGTATAATCCAGGCCAGATGGCTGGCTCTCCTTCCTGGTGCATCTAATTAGATGCGGATTTATACTGACTTCATTCATGATATTTGATCTCCAATATTTATGAAGTTTATAGAGCAGACAACCTTGGAAGCCCGCTGGACTCTCATGTGCATGCCTAAAAGTCAAGGACCAGAGAAAAACAAAGCAGTACTGATTGTTTCGATGCTGAGGTTAAACAGAGTTTGATATATTTGGAGACTAAAAATATTTTATCAAGGAGATGGATGCTGGCATTTGAGTCTTTGTTCTAATTAGTAATGAAAGTCAATTAGGGCATCAACAATTCCTAATTGCATGTTAACTTTTAAATGTTAATGATACCACTTACGCTACTGAGGGGAGCGCTGTTTTATGATGACATGATTTAAATTCCCAAAGGTTAATTATCTTACCCTCTGATATTTTAAATGTATACTTACATGTATAAATACCTTTTATATAGACACCATTACACTACATATACAATTTTACATTTTCTCTTTAATTAAAAAGTAACTACATTTTTTAGTATATTGGACATAATGTTTTAAAGGAAATGCACCATGCAATAGTTAAGTCTAGTTAGTTAGCAAATGTATTACATTGCATAACTATAATTTTTTGATACAGAAAAGTTACAAATTCATTCCCTTATTCACATTTTCAGTGGCGTGGTACATCATTAGCAACTATAGCCAATGTGCTGTATAGTACATACACCTCCTGGCATTTATTCCTCCTAGCTAATGTAATTACATATCTACTAGGATTTGAGTAAGAAATGTCCCCTGGGGTTCATGTATTTGAACACTTGGTAATATCTGAGCTTATGGAATCTTTAGAAGATGGAACCTTTTTGGAGGAAGCCATCACTCAGAGAGGGTTAAAGATTTCATACCCTCGCTGTTCCCACTTGCTGTTCTCCCTCTCTGTTTCCTGTGTCTAGATGAAATATGGTGACCTTCTTGATTGTCAGGTTAGCTTCATGCTTCCACTGCAATGCCTTCCATACAATGCTGGACTCTGGCCCTCTGGAAGTATAAGCCAAAATAAACTCTCTTCTAAGACCCTCTTTTTGTCAGGAAATCATATCACAGCAACAGAAAAGTAAGCAATACAGAAATTGTTACCAGAAAAGAGAGATTAATCTGGCCATGTTTCTTGAAGGAAAGGGGGAGAGTTTGGAATGTTAGGCTAGAAAAGACATTGCATGCTTTGGGCAGAGCTTAATGGGCTGCTCTTGTGGAAGCCTGAAAAACAGAAGCACCAACAATAATGTAGACAGTGAGGGCCCATTCATGAGATTTCAGAGGGACCAAGGATTCTGTTTGCAACTAGATTAAGGGCCCTTCATTGTAAAAAAAAAGGGCAAGGTGTCTGTTTATATTCTGTTATTGTCCTAAAAATTTGCATGTGGCTCCATTAAAACAATAATGTGAAGACAGTGCAGCATGGAGTCAGTGACATGATTATTACTGATTACAATTATGCAGGTCTAGAATGAAAGTGGGCAACATGTGAAGCAGACATAGTTTTAAAATACATAGTTTGGAAAGAAAAAGATCAACAGGAAGCTTAAGGTTACATCCAACTCATGCACTGAAAAACATTCTATAACTGTTCAAGAGATTAATACCATTAAAAAGAAGCTCTCTGTCTTGCACTGGAACAACAGGAAAGGTACATTTAGGTTAAAACCCTACCCAGCCAAGGCTTCAAGTTGTGAAAGGAGAGAGTCCAAGGAGTTTAATCTCCTAGAAGCAAGGTGTTTGTTTTTCCTCCAGTTTTTGTATACAGAAGCTGCTACAACTGTGCTCCTAAGGGGTCAGGCTCAATCCCAATATGGTAGCAGAACTTGGCAGTGTCCAAGAGTTCAGAGTTTACTAGTTTGGGAAAAATAAAGGTGTAAGATTAAGGTATTTATGTATTCTTCTACAGTTCAGAGAACTGCTGAGGTCAGACAATCTGTGTTGAGTTCAGAGAGGCCCTATAAGAAGGTTCTAAGAGACCATTATGTGAATTTACAAAGATGAAACTTGGGTTTCAGTGGAGACTCCAAGATGTCAATGATGTCAGAAGCATGAGTATTATACCAAGGAAGATTACACAAGGGGAGAGAGAGAGAGAGAGAGAGAGAGAGAGAGAGAGAGAGAGAGAGAGAGAGAGAGAGAGAGAGAGAGGCTGCAGGCAGCAAAACTGAACTGGCAGAGCCATCTAACCTCAGGTATTGGGTATGGACCAACAGGATTTGTGTTTTCTCTGCTGTGCTTTGGTCTTGCTATAGTTCATTCTTTCATTCATTGGAATGGAAACATAAAGTTCGTGCCATTGAATGCTGGGAGTACATGATTTGCTTTATTACACAGGCAATGCAGTTATGAGGTTGCTCAAGTCTCAGAAGAAATTGTGGACTTTTGAACAATTTGGAGGCTGCTGAAGACTGTGGGGACAACTGAAGTTGCACTAAATGCATTTTGCATCATGCAATGGTCATAAGCCCTTGTTGGCCAGAGATGGAATATGTAGTTTGAATGAGAATGCTCCCCATGGGATTATGTATTTGAACAATTGGTCCCAATTGGAAGTGCTAATTTGGAAGATTGTGGGACCAAGCACATCACTGGGTTTAGGCTTTGAGTTTCTAGCCTAGCCTTACATGCTATTCTCACTGGCTTCTGGAATAAAAAGAGATCACTCTGCTTCCTGCCTGCCTGGTCAGCCTCACCCTCAAACACACTTTCTCTGCCATGGTGTACTATATCTCTTCTAGAATTATGAGCCAAAATAAGCCCTTTTCCCTCCAAGTTGTTTCTTAACAGAGTATCCAGTCCTAGTAATAGACTAATATACTATCCTTTGACCAAATCTCTCCAGCTTCGTGTCCTAAATACTCCAATTTCTGATAACCACTGTTCTAATTTTTGGCTTTATAAGATTGATTTTTAAGGATTCCTTCCACTTAAGAGAGAAATCATGCACTATTGATCTTTCATTGTCTGACTTATTTCATTTAATGTAATGGCCTCCAAGTCAGTTACATAGCATGACTAAAGAATGGCAAAATTATCAGTTATTGTTTAAGACTAAACAGCATCCATCACGCATATATATCACATTTCCTTTATCTGCCCATCTTTTCAGTTCTTAGATAATATGTTTGGACTCTTATGAGAGGTGCTGTGGTAAACATATGGTGCAGACAGATGTTTCTTCAACATACTAATTCCAATTCCTTTGGATACATGCCAAGTGGGATTTCTAAGTGATATGATAGTCTTCCTGTCTCTTTGTCTGTCTATCTACTTTCCTATACCAATATACCTTAAACTCTCATTTTATTCAATCTCCAACTAAAATGTTGCTTCTCTAGAGAGCCCTTCCCTGACTATCCTCATGAGATTCCTACATAGCTAAAATGGCCAGAAAAACAATTAGTCAAATAATACTTGCTGAATTAAATAATGGTTTATTTCTCCCTTGACCTACTTGAATTTTCCTGAGACAACTCTGAGATGTGATTCATAAAATCCTAAACCAGAGTTTGATGGGTGTTGAAAATCAATGAGGATGTGAAAGACAAAGGAATATGCTCTCACCAAAGATGTTTCTAAAATTTATTTTGAGGCCAGTTCAGAGAGATGGCATAGTGGCTAAGAGCAGTGCCTACTTTTTCAGAGGACCCAAGCTATTTCTCAACACCCATGTTGGACAGTGCACAACCACTTGTAACTCTAGATCATGGATCCAACTCCTTCTTTTGACTCCTACAGGTACACACACACACACACACACACACACCTATGTGGAGGTTACCAGAATTTAGTGGATGACCATTGTATACAGTAATTAAAGGTCTAGCTTCTATAATCTGAAAAATCCTGAATAAGATATTCTCCAACATCTGAATTTCTGACACCACAAATGGAAAGTGAAAACTTGACCTCATATGGAAGTTCCCAGTTAAAATTTAGAAGCATTAAAGATTTGTATAAAATTACCTTCAGGCTACATATAGAAGATAATTTGTATATATACAAGTTTCATGTTCACCCTTCATACCATTTCTAAGATATCTAATCACATATAAAAATTACCCCAAACTGGAAAATGAAATCCTAAACCCTAATATATCCTCTTATATGTTTGAAAACATACCAAAGATAAAAAACTGAAGTCTAAAACACCACTGCTTTCAAACATTTCAGGTAAGGATATTCAGGAGAAAATGAAGAGCAGTTCTACATACCACATAGATTCCATGTAACTCAGTGTCTGGCTTAGAATGTGAAATCGGGGGGGGGGTGCTACCAGACTCTTGTCATACAGCAATCTGAATAAGTGACTTAGGGTCGAGGGGAAGGAGGACCATTTGGCTCAGTCCTCAAGTTCATGTGTTGCATAATCACACATAGTTCAGCATACAGATAGTATATAACCTTGCATTAAAATATTAGACATGTTGACCACACATGTATCACAGCTTTAATTAATCCTATTACACTTGGTTTTAGCCAAAAGGTTCAGAAGTGATTTTTAATCTTTTCTTGTAAGATTTGATTTCTAATATGCCATGAGGTATTAACACTGAAAGCAACTTGTGTAGTTCCTTTGACCATTGATTAAACTGTAATTCTGAGAGTTGAGGGGATAATCATTGACCTAATCAGTTTTCTCTTCTGCAATGTATCTTCCCCAGCCCCCTTTCTTCAGGAGGAAGCCTTCCTAAGACGTACACACTGTGATTTACACAGGCACTTTCCCAACACTTCTGGTGCTCTGTCAACTCATGGAAGGCTTGGATTCTGTTTCTCAGTAGCTGCTGCTGGCCTTGGCCCTGCAACTGTAGGTGTCAGTAAGCCAAATAAGAGGATATATGAGATTACATGGACATATTTGTGGCAAATAAAGTAAATTTATGTATGTTGGGTCAGATAACACATTAACATCCTAACAGGACTAGCAACCTGTTGCCATTATGAATGGCTAATCATCTAAGCTTACTGTAAAGGAAGCTCGCATTTTGTAGGTAAGCGATGCAGCTGTGTCCCTTTCAGCTCAGGCGTCTCTGAGTGAGCAGGACTTGCCTTGGATGTCACGCCTCTTTCTGAGGTCTTGTGTTCTTTGGGATGTTGCTGCATGTGCTAGTCTGCCTAGGACTATTATATACTTAGCAGTGTTGTTGTTTCTTGAATTAGAGCGAGTGACTTCAGCTGGCAGAACCATCTCACTCGCTCTCTATTGTGAGGCAGATGATAGGGATGACCATAGCAATGGTATTGTAAAATCTAAGCTGTTCTACACCAGGTCAACTCAATCTCAATGGATTGAGCTCGGAGTCATTCTAAGCACCCCAGTAAAATTGTGGGCTATAGCTAACATTTGTTAAGTTCTGTATGTGTCAGTCACTTGGCTTGAAAAGTTCCTGGACAAGTGAGGGGAGGGAATGGACAGATGAATAATTGTAGGTTACTGCACTAAAGTGTTGGAGCAGAACTGCCCCAGAAGATGAAGTGATCTAGTAGCGGGCATGTCTGCCAGTCAGGGTGTCAAGCAGATGAAATGGTTCGAAGTGACTGGGAACTGAAGAACTGGATGGATGGCTTTGCATAAACAGTAATAAAAAAATAAAAGAAGAAAGCAGCAGGATTTGATTAGCAATGACAGCGGGAGTGTTTACAGGACTATAGGAGAGCATTGGCTGATTTTCAATTACTAGTATCCATGATTATTCGCAACTATTTCTATGTCCAGTTCCAGGGGATCCCATGGCCTCTTTTGGCCCTCACAAGCATCCTATGGTATACTCAGACCTACAGGCAAAAATTTCCATATGCATAACATAATAAAGAATTTAAAAAGAGTATAGGACACATCATTGCAAATGTTCAGGAAGCAATTATGAACACTCACTACATAGGTGACAGTTGGGAGGACATGACAGGGAGATGCTATAAGGTAACAGTAAGCAGCTGAGCTAGTGTGGGGGAGAGATAGAAAACTAGGGACAGGTGACTAAAGAGAAGTCTGATTTCTCACGAGTGATGAAGCCAAGATTCTACCTCAGGAGATCCCCACCCAAACACACTGATGTCTTTCTGTCTCTGGCTGTCTTCTCTGTAAGCTGTATGTCTCTGTCTTGGATGTCGACTATCTACTTGGATGGACTGCTTGTCTGGCTAACATGTGACGACTGTGCCTGCCTCACTCTATGGAGTTATCTATTTTGTTCCCTCTACATTTAGCCAATGACACTGTAGAAATGGCCTAAGTTAGCATTCTATGGGTTGTGCTTTAAATTTGGAAGGAACAATATGAGCGCGTATGTGGTGTTTGCATGTGCTAATTTGCATATGATAATTTTTCTAAAATAGCATGGAAGAGACTCTATCTGCATTGGATTTTTAAGTCATAATTACTCTGCTTTTAAAATCAAAATGTGCAAATTTTGTCTCTTATTTTTGTACTTTAAACACAGGCTATTATGTAGATGAAGTCCTAGGCCAGAAAAAAACCAAAAAACCAAAAACAAAAAACAAAAAACAAAAAACAAAGCTTATTTTTTTTTTTTAGGTTAGGAAAGGCATAATTTTTTTTCAACTCTTTCCAACCACATTACTCTGGACTTTCCCCTCAGATGTTTGCCAGCAATACCAACAACATCTAAAATAGGCCACCGCCATATTACCCCAGAGCCCATTTTTCCATCTGTCTATGAGCTCTTTATTATAACTTCATCATGTGTGTTACAAGGTAATTTGGTCAAAGTGTCCTTTTTTTAAATTTCTAAAAGTTTTTATTTACGGGCACATGTCTATGTTTGGGTGTGTATGCCACATATGTGAACTTGCCCGCAGAGGCCAGGTGAGTGAATAATATCTCTTGGAACCAGAGTCACAAGTGATTGTGAGCTATCCAGTAGAGAGTGGTAGAAACTCGTGTCCTTAGGGAGAACGGTGAGCTATCTTAACTGTGAGTCATCTCTCCAGCCCCCACGGATGTCTCATAGTCCATGAATTATTATATTGTTTTTACTTGGTTAAAGTCTTTTGCTGTCAGCAAACATTCATGTCACCCAACAAGTACTTTCTTAGTGATATTTGCACGTGTGATATGCTCTTATGTGGAGGCGTAAGAGCTCTATTATTGTGCCACATTGAGGAATGGGCTAGGGAGCATGTGACTTCAGAATCAATATGCCTAGCTTTTGGGAGCAGAGCCATAGTTCACTTTCCAAGTTTTTTTTTCCCCTAACACTGTTCCAAGTGGATATGTCAGTAGATGATTGTGTGACTCACCTCGGCATCATTGTGGATTTCCTCCACTGGTGTGGATGGAAAGGAATACTAATCATGAAGGAAAGAGCAAGCAAACTAACATTTATTGATTGATCATTATGCTTGAAGCCTTGTGCAAATGCTTTATGTAGATTATTTAGCTCATATG
Source organism: Apodemus agrarius (assembly GCA_964023405.1). Classification (NCBI taxonomy): domain Eukaryota; kingdom Metazoa; phylum Chordata; class Mammalia; order Rodentia; family Muridae; genus Apodemus; species Apodemus agrarius. The sequence goes on from OZ030017.1 coordinate 25,019,732, forward strand.
TCATCTCAGCTGGGATGACATTAGGGCTATGAAAGTTTTAATTGCTTTACAAACTCTCTGCATGCAGGGTATGTGAACTGGAGAGTAAACAGGTGAAATGAATGAGAAGACGTATCGAGCGAGATTGAAAAGGATATCAGGCTGAGAAGGCTTGCAGCTTTCATTAGGAATTTCAGGAAGTGCCATTGTCTGAATGTGTGTGCTCACTTCCCTCTCGTCTCAATTTATATGTTGAAATCTTACTCCTCAGGTGATAATAACAGGAGGTGGGCACCATAGGAGTTAATTGGATCAGGAGAGCGGAGCCCTCATAATAGGTTAAATACCCTTTAATAGATGCCACCTTCCCACACTGTGAGGTTACATAATAAAGCCAATTTCTATAGGAAGGTCCCTCACAAGGACCATGAAGGTGCTAACACTTTGAGCTTGGGCTTCCCAGACTCCAGGACTATGAGATATAAATTTCTATTGTCTATAAAATTACTAGATGTAGCATAGTTTGTTACAGAAGCTTAAGTGAACTAAGACAATGAGTTGAAATAAGTATTATGTGGTACTTATTGGTCAGGGTTAATTCATATCATCTGAAGATTCTACCCAGAACATAGACTCAACTGGATATCTATCTATATCCAAGCTTGTCAATATAATCAATATCTACATCTATCTACATAAAATCTATCTCTATCATTTATATTGATATTAAATACATATTTCTATCCATATATCCCTATATAAAGGAGCTATTTTAAGGAATGGACTTACATAATTGGCCCACTGGCAAAACCTAAATCTGCAAAGCAGTCCTGTTGGGTGGGTACTCTCACGAGAGACATTTCAGTGCACTGACATAATTCTGCCTCGAGTCAATTTAAGTTTTTCCCTCCAGTCCTTTCAACCGGTAGAATGAAGCCCACCCAGATTATCAGGAGAACCCTTTATCTTACACTCTGGCAATGTGTACGGCCACGCAGCTGCTTTGTAGCAATACCTACAGTAGTGCTTATTGAAATCTCTGGGTAATATAGCCAGTCAAGCCAACATAGAAACTAGCCCTCCCAGGTGCTTTATAGCAATAGAGTTGCTCTTACACATCAGACCTAGTGGAAGACAGAAGAAGACAATTACAGAACAGTTGGATGAACACTTTAACTGATGCATTACAGAGATATGAGTATATAAGGAAGGGATAAATGGGAAGCCCTTAAGGTGAAAATAGGACCAGACAAAGCATGTATTATTATTATTTTTTAGAGATTTGTGTTTGATTATGGGGATTTGTCTCTGTCTGTTTGCATATAGGCATGTGCACATGTGTATGAGTTATTTAGAGGTGGATCTCTAGGAACTGAAGTTAAGGCAGTTGCAAGGTCCCTGACATGGGTGTGGGGAACTAAACTCTTGTCCTTCAAAAGAAGACTTAATGGTGGAGCCATTTTTCCAGCTCCAGCTGAGATTGCCTTGTGCTGGGATTTTTCTATTAATGGTTTCATTAGCTTCTTACGATACCGACTTGGCAGCGTGAGTCCCATTATAAAAGCACGGAATTACAAATCACTCATCAACTTTCCAGAACGCTCGTCACTAGAGATGGGTTGTGCTCCACTTGAGAATGATTCTGAGGCAAGATCCATATTTTTTTCCTAGTGTGATAGCTTTCATTCCCCATGCTAGTTAAACTAGTGCCCACAACTGGATAGAACTCCTTGCATGTTAACCAAATGAAACAAATGGTGTTGATTGGGCCAAAATTAGCTAAAGGGAAATGCCTAGGTCTGGACTCCTTGGCATGTCACCCTTGGTTTCACCTATGAAGTGGCTGCTGGGGCTGAAGTCCATCCCCCCCTTCGCTACCATTTATTTTTGTGAATTAGCTTCCTTGAGGTCACATAGGGAGAAGGATGACATTACAGTGAAATGTTTACCCTGGACTTCTATTACCCAAATGTCCTACTTATAGCCAGAGAGGAGAAGGCAGTGAAATAAAGGCAGCCAAACAAAATACCAGGAGAGCAGAAATGAGAAAATACATGTTTTCCAGCTGTCATTACTGTTTCCTGGGTAAAGCAGGAGCAGAGCGAAATTACGATAGGAACGAGATGAGCCACAATTTATTTTCCAAAGGATATTGATGTCAGATGTTCCTGTTCCCAGTTCTTTGACAATTGGTGTTTCTGAGTGTCCCAATTGGCCACCTCTGTCACTTGTCACTGAGCCCCCCCTCCAAACTTGAATAATCCAGCCGCAATGAACACCTCCATCAAACTCAACACTGGCCCCACGGTGACAAAGGGCATATTTAGCTCCCATTGTAACCTTTTCATCTGATTCAAGTGGGCGCTCCACGGCCCGAGAGGACAAAAGTAATTGTGTTAGATTTTTCAGTACAGATTGTTACCAACATGGGGGAACATTGCCAGTTTATAGGATATAAAGTGATCTGGAACGAGCCCCTGGAATTGCTTAATTGGCCGCTCTTCCTTGAAATTGCCCAGTACTAGGAATCTTTGCCATTTTTGCCGCTTAAATACTCCTTATAGAGGTCACGTTTGGCGAAGGATGGCCTCAACTCACACTTCCTGAGGGGTTGGTCTCTTAACCCTAAGTTACATGTTGACTCTTCTAGGTTCTGACTACCTTTTTTTTTTTTCTGGGAAAATACCTTGTGCTGTGTAATTTGGAGGCATTTACCCTCTTCTAGCACATAGTGTGTGACCTCTGGTACCATTCGCAGCTCGGTGCAAAGCTCTGTGGTGAGCTGATGTGCAGAATCTACCTCAGGTTGTGTCAAGTTGAAAGGGATCATGCTGCATCTTTGTGACTGGCAGTGGCTATGTGACCTGAGTTAATCTAGATCAGCAGTTTTCAACCCGTGGGATATGACCCCTTTGTGTGTAACATATCAGATATTCCTGCTCATCGAGATATTTTCATTGTGATTCAGAACAGTAGCAAAATTACAGGTATGAATTAGCAATGAAATAATTTTGTGACAGGGAGTCGCCACGTGAGGCAGCCATGTGGACTCTTGTAGACCAGTACAATTGATATGATGTTCTTCTGATTGAGATAGAGGACTACTTGGATGCTTTGAGAAAAGAGGCAAGAGGCTACAGTTTACACAACATGATTATCCTCTGCTCTATTGGGAATGCATTAGGAGAAGGAAGAAGAAAATCAGGGAGATCAGAGAGGAGATGGTTACATTTGTTAGTTTTGTTAAGTCTGATGAAACAAAGGACCACCAACTTAGTGATTAAAAACAGCAGAGATTTGTAGCTGACTTTGGGTACTTTATGGGTTCTTCTTTCTCCCATTCTTCTCCATCCCTTCTCTTTCATCCTTTCAACTCTCTAAAACTAGATGAGAGAGAGAGAGAGAGAGAGAGAGAGAGAGAGAGAGAGAGAGAGAGAGAAGGAAAGAGATCCCTGAATAAAGTCAGGGATTTGAGAAGGAGAGGTGTTATTGTTAGACTACTTGCTGCTGATTAGGGATGTGTAGTTTCTTGGGACAAGTTTAATCTTCACCATCAGGATATCTAATTTCTTCTTGTTGTTTCTTCTTTGTTCATGACGACTTAACACACTGCAATGACCAAAGATCACCACCACCACCACCAACAACAACCAATAACCATAATTCTTGGGCCCTAGCATTTATATACCCTCTGAAAAGTCCCCAGAATTCCAAATATCACACAATTGCAGACACTTTCTGCAGGTGGCAAAATTAAGCTAGAGCAGAAGGCAAACATAGCTAGCTGCTGGGGACAATCTAAAGCCCTTCCATATCCCATACTTGTGATTAAACTAAAGCATATTCTTATCATGCTTTAATGTGTGTGTTTTTATAAGCAACCAAGATTCTAAAATTCTTATAAGAGAGATTTGTTATATACAGTTCTGCAAATAATAAGTTTAAATCTAACTGTTGGTCAACCACATGCTCCCAGTGCCTCTGAGGGAGGATTCTTCTTTGAATCTTCCAGGTCTGGGGGCTCCAGGTGGTCCTTACTTGTGTTACCCATCTCTTCTGCCTCAGCCCATTTTTATCTGTCTTCATCCTGTGTTTCCTCTTTGTGTGCCTGTTCATCCTTCTATGTGTGTCTATTTCTGTGACCAAATTGATCTTTCTCATGAGCATACTACTCACATTGAGTTAAAGTCTGACAGAAACAATGCTACTTTGATTATATTTTCAACAGCCCTATTTCTAAGTAGAGTCCCATGTCCCATTCTTAGGTGCTGGAGCTTAGGGCTTTAGCATAATTTTAGGGACAGTGGGAGGCAGAGGAAACACAATTCATTTGTATAATATGTATTAATCTAGGTGACAAATGGCTAAGGCCAAGAGGAAGATGGCAGTGGGGCAGTCGTGATTACAGAATGTGATTAGATTCTGATTGTGATAATATAACTATCAGTCTTTGGTGCTATGTTAGATATGAAATGCATGTATAAAAGAAGCTCAGGATGACTGTATGAAATCGTACTGAGCAAAAGAAAGAACTGAGGTTTCCGAGAGTTCAATAAGTTCAGGGAAAAGATTAGAAAATTTGATGTCAATACGTGAGAAAATTACTTAGATAAGGATAATTTGGAGTGGGAGATTTGATAGATGATTGGATACATGTAGGACTGAGCCTACAATTCATGGCAGAGGTCATGACTAAAGGTGTGAAAGGTACACATTGACAAATATTTAACACAAAGAGGAAATGTCAAATTAGTGATGAGGTTCATCAAGAAAGTAATGTATTCATCTCCTGAGAATTTGTAGAAAAGACTCCAAATCAGAATATTACAGGGACACTTTTCCCATCAGTGGGTATAGCAGCGATGTTCACAGGAGACAAATTATGATGGCAGCATGGATGCCCATTGACAGACTTCTCCCAATCAAACTGTAGAGAACACACCCACAACAACAAAAGAGTGAGTGTCTTTAGAAAAGTTGGTCAGAGCCTGATCTGGGAGCCACTCCAACAAAACAAGGGAAGGTATGAAAAGAGGAACAATCAAAGGAGACTGAGCTAGCAAAACACAGGAAAGACCCATGAGACTGAGGAGGTCTTGGTTGGGAGCCATGTGAAGGAAGTGTAGAGAAGGAGACATTGTCAGCTATATAAATACTGTGGGCAGGCCAGTTAAAACAAAGATGGAGATCTAATCAGTGTTGACCCTTTACACACACAGAGAGAGAGAGAGAGAGAGAGAGAGAGAGAGAGAGAGAGAGAGAGGGAGGGAGAGGGAGAGGGAGAGGGAGAGGGAGAGGGAGAGGGAGAGGGAGAGGGAGAGGGAGAGGGAGAGGGAGAGGGAGATGGAGAGGGAGAGAGAGAAAGAAGAGAGACAGAGATTCAAAAATAAAAATGGTGGGTTTTAAATCTCCGTTTTCCCTCTGTCAGATGTAGGGTTGGTGAAGATCTTTTCCCAATTTGTTGATGACTGTTTTGAACTTCTGACCATGTCCTTTGCCTTACAGAAACTTTGTAATTTTATGAGGTCCCATTTGTCAATTCTTGATCTTAGAGCATAAGCTATTGGTGTTCTGTTCAGAAACTTTCCCCCTGTGCCCATGTCCTCCAGGGTCTTCCCCAGTTTCTTTTCTATTAGGTTCACTGTAACTGGTTTTATGTGGAGGTCCTTGATCCACTTGGAGTTGATCTTAGTACAAGGAGATAAAAGTGGGTCAATTTGCATTCTTCTGCATGTTGACCTCCAGTTGAACCAGCACCATTTGTTGAAAAGGCTATCTTTTTTCCACTGGATGGTTGTAGCTTCTTTATCAAACATCAAGTGACCATAAGTCTGTGGGTTCATTTCTGGGTCTTCAGTTCTATTCCACTGATCTACTTGCCTGTCGCTGTACCAATACTATGCAGTTTTTAACACAATTGCTCTGTAGTACTGCTTGAGGTCAGGGATATTGATTCCCCCAGAAGTCCTTTTATTGTTGAGAATAGTTTTAGCTATCCTGGGTTTTTTGTTATTCCAGATGAATCTGAGAATTGCTCTTTCTAGATCTATGAATTGATTTGGGATTTTGATGGGGATTGCATTGAATCTGTAGACTGCTTTTGGCAAGATGGCCATTTTTACTATATTTATCCTCCCAATCCAAAAGCATGAAATATTTTTCCATTTCCTGAGGTCTTCTTCGATTTCTTTCTTCAAGAACTTGAAGTTCCTGTCATACAGATATCCAATATATACAAAAAACTCAAGAAGTTAGACCCCCAAAGAACCAAATAACCCTATCAAAAAATGGGGTACAGAGCTAAACAAAGAATTTTCACCAGAAGAAATTCAGATGGCTGAGAAGCACCTTAAGAGATGTTCAACATCATTAGTCATCAGGGAAATGCAAATCAAAACAACCCTAAGATTCCACTTCACACCAGTCAGAATGGCTAAGATTAAAAACTCAAGAGACAACAGGTGCTGGCGAGAATGTGGAGAAAGAGGAACACTCCTACACTGTTGGTGGGACTGCAAAATGGTACAACTGCTCTGGAAATCAGACTGGCGGTTCTTCAGAAAATTGGGCATGACACTTCCAGAGGACCCTGTCATACCACTCCTGGGTATATACCCAGAGGATTCCCATGCATACAATAAAGGACACATGCTCCACTATGTTCATAGCAGCCTTATTTATAATAGCCAGATGTTGGAAGGAGCCCAGATATCCCTCAAAGGAGGAATGGATACAGAAAATGTGGTATATTTATACAATGGAATACTACTCAGCAATTAAAAATAATGAATTCATGCAATTTGTAGGCAAATGTTGGATCTGGAAAATATCATCCTAAGCGAGTTAACCCAATCACAAAAGAATTCACATGAAATGCAATCACTGATAAGTGGATATTAATGAGCCCAAAAGCTCTGAATACTCAAGGCATAATTAGCAAATGAAAAGATTCCGAAGAAGAAGGAAGGAGAGGACCCTGGTCCTGAAAAGACTGGATCCAGTTTTTTAGGAGAGTACCAGAACAGAAAAAAGGCGGGGGTGGGGGGTGGGGGTGGGGGGAATGGGGGAATAGGCGGGAGGCGATGGGGGTGTGGGTGTGGAGGGGTGGGGGGTGGGGGGTGTGGATGGGGGGAAGAGGACTTATGGGACATAGGGTGAAGGGGAAACTGGGAAAGGGGAAAGCCTTCGGAATGTAAACAAAGACTATAGAAAATAAATAAAAATAAATAAATCTCCGTTTTCTTAAATGTCTGTGTGCTGAAGGCATTGTCCTGAAGAGAGATAGGACACACACTTTTCTGATGATTTCTCCATTCTCTTAGTGTCCACATATTCTCTGCATTTAGGCAACCTTGTCCTACCAACAACTCACAAGCTGGCTGATCCAGCAGGGGTGTCCTGTGCACTAAAGTATCCCTTCCCTTTGCTTTGTTTCTTGATTCAATATCTTCAGATTACTGCTCTCTAAACACATCATTATAGCTCATTTCTCTGGCAGATTCCCTGGGTTTGGGAATAACTGACACCAGACCACAAAGAGCTAAAGCATTTTCCCACTCAAAAGTATGCACCACTAAGCTCATTTTGAGAATAGAATTAAAAATCCAGCATTTGTACTGGTCAAGCTGTCTTATTTTTCTCTCCGTGTTTAAGTAGACTTAAAAAAAAAAAAAAGACCACTCCTGGTGTGGATGGTTCTTCCTGTTTCATTTCTGATGTTCCCATCAGAATTCCCTTTCTAAAATACAAAGCTGACGCTGTACTTCTTTGTCTACAAAATTTTTGCAAAGATCAAACTATTCTTACTTAGGTGTGCTTACAACTAGTTCTGTTCACTCATTTCTGTTGTTTGAACTGCCCGTTCCCCCATGTTATCCTATGCCTAAGTCAGTTATATTCGTGTTTCTATGTGAAGCTCTGGATACCCCTTATCTAAAATACTGCTAGACCTCTCTGCCAGCCAACCCCAGGGAAGGTGATTGCTCTTGCTTCTGTGCTCCCAGAGTATTTACAAATAACGTGATGTTTTAAGATGCACACCCTTGTGTTTTTTTTTTTTTTTCTTTCTGGGTCCCATGATGCCATCTGTGAAGATGAGGATTGTGGGGATGGGATGGGGAGAGCTCCCTGTCATGTTCATCCTACCTAGTACATACAGTTCTGAGAACACCATAGGAGCTGAACCCCACACATTAAATGAATCATTGTCAAAGGCTGACTCTCCCCAGGGTGCCTATCTTGCTCAGCTCTGTGAGTATTGAAAAGGAAGATCCCATCCTCTTCACTTTCGTCCCTTTCCCAGGGCATTCTCTAGATGTAAGGAGTTTATATTGGTTCTTTCTATGTGAATACAGGTGCTCCTGGGCCTACTGTCTGGGTTATGGTTGTAGCAATATGTAGAAGGCATCATTGTCCTTGGGACCATGCAGAAACCTTTTCGCAAATGTCAGGAAGACCAGAAATAGATTTCTAGTGGCAATGGGGAAGGAGGCATTGTGTTGTAAATAGCCTGCCCGTCCCTTCTCAGAGAACCAAAACACTTTCATTCTTTTTGCAATTCAGAATTAGTTTTCTTTGTCTCTGGTGGTGCCCTCAAATGAGACGCCTCTTTAAGGACCAGCCATAAAGACCTAACTTTGTTAGGTAAAATAAAAACAACAGCTTGAATTAGTTTGACTACTTCCATCCTTCTACCACTCCAGAGGAAGAGGCTGACTGCTCTGGGTGACCTTTAAGCCAACCCTTCTAATTAACAAGAAGCCACAGACTCAGAAACCTGCCTGGAAACACTTCAGGCCCCTAGAATGTTCCCTATCCTGGAACAGGTTAAAATTAGACCTTGTGGTTGTGTGTTTGAATTATTATAGATCACCGATTGATTGCCCTTAGGCATTCCTCTAGTGTCTGTGTAATTCCTGTGACCCAAGGGAAATAAGGGAAATGGAGACACACATTTGATATAGCCAAGTAATTTATGGAATTGCAAAATAATGTGACCGTTCTATCAAGAGGTATCTGGGCTGAGGTACAGTCAGGGCTTCTCAAAGGTATTTGCAGTTAGGGAATGCAAAAGTAGGTTTCTATCTTTAGAAATAGAAACTTAACATTTTTAACATTACATTTAGCTATTATTTATTTAATTTGTGTGTATATGTGTGTGTGTTTGTAAATCAGAGGACATATTTGTGTGTGTCTCTCTGTGTGTATGTGTGTACATATGAATGCATTTGTGCATCTGCATGTGTATATGTGTGTGTGCACCCATGCATGTGTGTGTGTATATGCACACCTCTGTGTGTGTGTGTGTGTGTGTGTGTGTGTGTGTGCATGTGGGGGGCATACATGTGGAGACCAGAGGACAACTATTTGGTGTTGGTCCTCTTCTTCCACCATGTGGGCCCTAGGGGTTGAACTCATCTTGTTCAGGGTGGGCAGCAAGCACATTTCCCTACTGAGCTATTTCACTGGCCTGAGAAACAGAATTTCTTACATCTGTCTGCCTCTTCTCTTTGGAGCTGATAGGATGCAGCCATGTGGTATGAGACAATGTGGTGGTCTTGGCTTGATAAATTATCCTGCCCTTTCTCACTGAATAAAAGTGAACGTATGCTTGCTTGTTACAGACTCAATCTCCTCTTCCTTATGCCTGCGTACTGCAAAAGCTTTGTGATGAGGGCCAACCATGTCCCTGTGTGTGATACATGAAGCATGTTCTCACACAAACCGTCGTGAGTCAGCAGTGGTGGGTGGTGTTCTGATAGGGCACCTCTGTCACTGTGAGGTGACCGGGATTCGAGCATTACTGTGCTCATTAAATAATGAAGCTTGAATCACAGACCAGAAAAGGCACCGAGAAGGTTCATCTAAACTTCTTCAGAGATTTCATGCTGCCTTCCAACTCCTGCTTAGAGTCCATGAAGGCAGGCTGAGTCAGCTAGCATAGCATCATTTTCTTTAACATTTACTCTCTATCTTATGAAGGGCCAGCATGGTTTTCTTTGGGGACTTGAGGGACTTTAGGGGTTGAGATACACAAAGAGGAACAATAGCTGGGAAGTATTTAAGTCTGCTGCATAAATTAATCACAGGAGTCAGAGATTCAAGTATTAACTGGGAAAGGCTCCCTCCCCCCACCCCACCTCGCCCCTGTTGTATAAGAGGTAGATTTCAGGTTTGCAAAGTTTTTAGTTTGCAAAGACCATTCATTGTTATTTCAAGTGATGTGACCTTGGGTAAGTGACCTCTTTAAGACTCAATGTCTTCATAGGAAAAACTGAAATAGTAATACATTCTGACTAAAATTATTATGAGGTTTAAATTAGTTAATGTTGGAAGAAAAGATATAATAAAAATACGATATAGACAAATAAATATGTGAAATTATATTAAGAAACAAGTAAAAAATTTCAGACCATGAAAAAACAAATATTAAATAAATAAACATAATTGAGGGATAATTAGTGTGAGTATTGAATAAGCTTAAGTCTACTGATCTATAGACTTGGGTTGCCCTGAAGGTTAGGCCACAGTTTGTAGAACCACAGATATTTGCACGTTCATGAAGAGGGGAAAATGAAGGAGGCTCCCTTTGTCAGCAGGACAACTGAGTTAGGTGCTAAGAGCATATCCAAGGACCAAGACTACACACAGGTCAGTTCCCAGAAAAAGTCAATGGAGCACCTGTGAAAATGCCAGATCTGAGCACTCCCACCAGCCTAGACGTGAGTCAGATGCTGGGATTTGGTGGAGAATGGAGAGGCAGACAGGACTGATGCATGTCGTCCACCATAATCTGAATGGGGCTGCGTCCGGGAGCACCACTGTGCCACCTTTCAGAAGTAAAGATGAGAGTACACAGCTGGGGGAGTGGATAAGGAGTGGCTCAGAGCGGGAGATGCTACTGCTGTCAGAAGAAGAACATAGATAGAGGTGGGCAGCTGCTCTGCTCGCCAAGTGGGGGAAGGAAGAACAGGGAGGGCAGAGGTGCGTCCCGAGAAACAGAGATTTGATCAAAACCAGGCTGTTTAGCGAAGGCAGGGGCATTGGAAAATCAGCCTCGATAAAAAACAGCTCAGTTGATTATGAGATGGAAAGACTGGAAGCATGTGACCATGGACTAACAAACACAGGACTGTAGGCAAGGACAGAGAAACTGGGATCAGTTTTAGATAGAAATGTGCATAAAAAGCAAAGGAAGCATTAGGAACTCAGGCAGGAGATGGGGCAGGCAGGGCCCATCCTGTCCTTGATGTGATTCTCCTTCCAGTCAGCTGATTGTGGTTAGAGCTGAAGCTTCAGAGGGCTCCCCTGTGGATCTGTCGGCTAAACTGAAGTTTTAGACAGGAAACACCAAGAAGAAAGGTTTTAGGAGCTTTTCTGTTCCCTCAAAGCCACCTAAATCCCAGAGCACATACATTGCTGGGGCTCTGCAGCAGAGCAGCCTACAAAGAGTGTGAGGCCTGATCAGATGACTGATCAGAAAGGACATACTAACCCTGTAGAATTAGGGGTGAGGGCGTTTGGGGTAAAAATCCGTAGCTTTGTATATGCTGGGCAAATTTACCACTGAGCTACATCTCCAGCTGGGAGAACTTTCTTAAATTGGTATCTCTGTTTGACAAAATGTTTGAAAATAGACTGGGAAAGGATAGAGAAAAAAATTGCAAGCGTTTTAATAATGCAAAATAGGTGGCAAAATACGTCTCCAGGCAACAGAAGTTAGAGGATGCCTAAAAAATAATCTCAGAAGGTAAACAGACCATTGAATGGGAGATAACCAAGAATGATAAACTCCCGCAGGTCAGAAGCATCCACTGACACTCTTGTGACACTAGCAACACCTACCATCACTCCTCACTAGTTTTCCCGGAATGTGAGGCAGCTGGAAAGGACTGTAACACTTTTCCTTTTACTGACTGCAAGACAGAGGAGGTTGAAACACAATAGGATCCTTCAATAAGTACTCTGATACAATAGAAAAGATAGAAAGTTATGACTCAACATATTTGAATTCTTACCCAGTTCTTTGTGAATGAGGGGGCCATAGTCATACCATATTATCTTTCTTGTTTTACTAAATCTATAATGCCATGTTAGAAGATGTCTTCTAAGTTTAAATATTTAATAATTAGGGAATGTATAAAACCACAGAAGGAAAAACATAATAGGTTAATGTTTTTCAATTCAAATTAGTGTACTTGTCTTTAATATATTTTAATGAAAAAAGGAGGTTTGAGACCCATTTCAAACTGTGTTTATTCATTGAATGAATGGGATTCAGTCCTTGTCTGTTTTTAGCCTTGGAGGTATGACTCACCAGAATAGTTAATGTACCAGAAAGATAAAGAATCCTGACTTCTTATTGGCATTCCTTTAAAAATGCTTTATCCTATATTCTTTTGGAGATAGGGCTTGATTTAATCTGATTTAAGATTATCCCCTGACCTTGTAGTGGAGTTTGAAGTACCTATAAATTACAATCTTAAAGGCTCTGGACTTCAATGATTTCCAAATAGATTCCACCTTTCTTTTAGCTGCTGTGACCCAAGATACTGTCCTTGTTGTTACCATGGTGATCTAGCTGACATCACTGAGTCTAGAAGCAGACAATTCCCCCACACACTAAGTAAGCCTTGGAGACTAAAATACTCAGAGAAAATGTGAATTTTGGAAGATAAATCTGTTTTTCCTACACGAATTCTACTTTAAACTAAAATATATAACATCTATTAGCATGGCACCTTTCTCTAAGCAATTTAAAATATCTTACAGAAACTCAATCTTGATTTTCACCCTTACTGGGGAAAAACTATCCCTGTATGGTTTTGCACCCCACAGGGTAGAGCCTGCTATTATTTTGATAAATTTCCATGCTGTTGAATTGCCTTCTAAACATTTATGTTTGTATAAAAAGATGCTGGTGCTCTCAGCCATGGTTAGGGAGGCTTCATTTGGTAGTGGGCAACAATCAGTGGAGATATTATTGGTCAGAATGCTGAGGATAAAATGCTGAGTGTTTAGTCCTAAACAAAATACCTGTATCAATAACTTTCCCACCCCCCTGCTACAAAGGCTCATGAACATTGTGGAAAACTAAGAAGAAAGAATGCCAGAACCAGAGGATGGGGAGAGGGTTGAGCTAGGAAATGTTTTCTTCTAAATGCTGTGTGGCTATGGCACTTAGAAACTCACAGCATAGCATCTATGGTTACCTTCTTGAGACCTGATCCAGATCAAACCACTCAAACTTTTCTTGTAATTGGGGTAGATGATCTCCCACCCCACCTATTACTGGAGATGTTTTGGTGGTTGATGGTTGTTGGGAGAATGGATATGTTATGTTGTTGTTGTTTGTTTATTTGTTTTTGTTTTTCTTTGAGTGTGTGGTCACTGCTCTGTTGCCCATGTTTCACTGAGTGACCCTACTATACACATGAGCCTTTAAGCAACACTAACTGGACTTAGTGGGTTACAGGAAACAAAAAAGAAGACAAAGTTTGTAAAGAGCTCTGTTGAGGGGCAATATGAAGGCAGTTGGAGGGAGAGAAGGGGGAAATACATATTTTATCACACATCTGAACTCTGAAGAATTAAGACAATTTAAAAAGCAAGAGGCTTGGGTCATGGCTACAGTGCTTACTACATGCCAAAATGCTCCTAAGTGCCTTCCTTGAATAGACTGTCCTATTTAGTCTTTATTCACCATAGAAGGAGCCAGGAACCTAACTGGGAAATACCACAGAGAGGCCTTTCAGGACAGAGATGTTTAAAGCTCTTTGCTGTGCTGCTCTGCCAATCTTGCCCCTAATCTTTACTGAAGTCTGTTACACTTAATCTATATGGGAAATGAAGACATTGGTAAAATATCTACTGAACAAAACAATGCAGGCAAGAGGAGCCAAAGAGGGAGCAATGGGTAGATTGAAACAATGTAGTTCTTGTATACTCTTTATAAACACAACAAAATGAAGCAATAAATGCCCAGGATCACCAAATTCATTAAGTAAAATGTCTATGGAAAACTTGACAATGAATAGATAGGAAGTGATGCGAAGCCTTCGGAAAGACCAGAAGTTGACCAGCTTCTGAATCAAACTGTTGTTGATCAGTCTCAGGGAGATGCAGTTAATAAAGTTTGGAAAGAGAAAAGTGAGTAATAAAGGACCCAGTTATTGAATAAGTAAATGTCAAGAAAGATATACAAAAGCAATCTGGAAATCAAGAGAAACTTAAGACATAGTACAATTAAATGAAAGATGTGACTATTTTAGGTCTTAATTGACAAAAAAAAAAAAACTCAACTGTTAAAGAAAATTATAATTGTTGAAAGTAGGAGAATACTTGGGTATCTGATATCATGAAGGAATTAATTACCTTTAGATGTGGTGGTGTGGTAATATGAAAAATATCCTCCTTAGCTTTTAAGAGACATATTGCATTTAGCCAGGATTTTCTGGAGAGACAGATAATAAATATTGTAAGACTATAATAATAATGAATGACACAAGATGGTAAAAAGCCATCTTTCTGGGAGATTCTTTCCCTTACTGGCTTTGGCAAAGCAAGCAGCATGTGTCAAGCATTACAATGGACAGTTAGGTAGACAGAGAGGAGAAAGAGAGTACCTGTTTGTTTACTAAGAGTATTAACTTATGTGGCTATGGGGGCGGTAAACTCTCCCAGTGGAACGTGCAAACTAGTGACCAGGCCATCCATCCCATGGCTCACTACAACTCTAAAGACCCCAGAACCACAAAAGTTGATGGTGTGGCTCGGTCTGAGAATGAAGGAGGCCCAAGAACTTTGGGGGTACCACCAGCTTATATCTTGCAGTACAAAGGCTGAAGAACCTAAAGTTCTGATATTCACAGGCTGAAGGGGAGAGAAATTGCATCTTCAATACAAAACAGAACGATTTCATCTATAGTTGTTGTGGTTGTGGCTGTGGTTGTTGTTGTTGTACTGTCAGGGATTCAACTAATTGCACAGTGCCTGTGTAACTGACTATTGATCTCTTGAACTCAATCTACTGAATTGCTTATCAATCTACAGAATACTCTCACAGACATACCCGGGGATAGTTTTACCCTGGTCTCTACCTAGGTCTCTTAATTTAGTTAAGTTGACACAACTGGTGCTATGTTGAGAGAAATATTAAACAAGAAACCACCAACTCTCTGTGCTCCTGCTTCTCTCAACCTGCCAACTCCCCGGTGGGGCTGGACCGCACTCCTGCTCCAGGGCTCCTGCTCCAGGGCTCCTGCTCCAGCACTCCTGCTGCCAGCAACTCTCTCCAGCTAACCCCTCCACAGTGTCTGGCTTGCTTGTCCCTGGAGCCTCTAGTTCCTTCTCTGCCATTGGCGGTTCCACATTCCAGTGACCAGTAAACCAAAACTCTTGAACCTTATAATTAATCAATCAGATTTATATATCAATAAATTCTCAATTTACAAGAAGCCAATACAACAATTTCAGAACCAATTGATAATGATAACAGCTTTATCTCAATTATTCTGACCTTATGATAGCATAACTACCTGTGGCTGGTTAAAACCATGCTGGTTCATGTCTGCCTCCATTTTGCCTTCGCCTTTCCCTCTCTAGCTCCCTGTCTCTGCAACTCCTAGCTCCACCTCCCTTTTCCCTGTCCAATCACAGGCCTCCAGCTGCCCTAATGTAATTGGACAGGGAAAATCCCGTGACATAGCACCCTTTCTGTTTAATTTAAAAAACAAACCAAAACAAAACAAACCCCTTTCTCTCAAAATATAAATTGAGCACAACTATTACCATCTTACAATTTATAAAGTACAAGATAGACTTAACTCTCAGTCCATCATTTTTTTTTTGTCAATTAAATAGAACCTCTGTCATCTATTCTAACTTAAAGACTTATAATTTTACACCTGACTTATGTCCTGGGTTTTGATTGCATGCCATCTGAAAACCATCCTCTCAAATCTGTTCTCCCAAAGTAAATAGCCTGGGTTGGCTAGGAGACTATGTAGTTTTTCAACCCTGTCAGAAATCCAAGAATGACTAATATTATTTGAAAATATGAGAAGCACAAAATATAGCTCCCAACACTTAGCCAATTTATAGAGTCACACTGGTTCATGTCTGCTTCTATTTTGCCTTTCCCCCTCTCCCTGAGATGCTCTTTGTCTTAGCTCCACCTCCCTCTTCCTTGTCCAATCACAGGCCTCCTGTTGCCCTAATGTAATTGGACAGGGAAAATCCTGGAACACTCTGTAACAAACTAGAACATACTTGGATGCTCAAAACTACACCTGATGATTATTTCAGTTTCTTTAAGTTGGATCTGAACACAGCTTACCTGGGTTCTCTGTGAGGAACCAAGAGTATCAACGTATCTACAGGACCAAGGTGATTATCAGAGGGCTGAGTGAGGAGGGGGGGTCTATGTTTAAGCTCATGCAGTTGTCAGAATTCATTTCCTTAGACGAGAATAGCTGAGAAGCTATGCTTACTGCAAGTGGTAAGTTGGACGTCACCTTCATTGCCTTTCCTGGTAGCCTTTTCTGTGATGGTACTTATGACACGCAGCTTGTTTCTTCAAAGCCATCAGGGGTGTGTCTCCTAGAAATATGAGTATTATACTCTTTATTATTATAGTAATTATTATTGCAATCATTAATAT
The DNA here is from genome assembly GCA_964023405.1 of Apodemus agrarius. Taxonomy (NCBI): domain Eukaryota; kingdom Metazoa; phylum Chordata; class Mammalia; order Rodentia; family Muridae; genus Apodemus; species Apodemus agrarius. Next base: position 25,036,371 of record OZ030017.1, read on the forward strand.
GTGGTGTGTATGAGGGTACAGGAGTACTACCATGTACTCATGGAAGACAAAGACAATTTTTCAGAGTCAGGTCTCTCCTCCCACCATTTGTTGGTTCCAGAGATTGGACTCAGAGCCCCAGCCTTTCACAGCCATGTGATTTACCCTGCTGAGCGACCTCAGCAGCCCCTGTTTATTATAACCTTAAAATTCTTTAATCATGCTCATTTTGGCACATTTTCATTGTGTTACAAGTAAGTTAGGTCCACTTTCAAGAGGAGAGAATCATATAAAGTCATGAATGGAAATCTGAATCATGGGGCCACCGTAAGTTTCATTCACCATACAGGGTCAATTTTTGTGAAGTAAGTGTTGTCATTTCTTAGAATAATTTGTTGTCTGGGCTCTTTTTTTTTAATCTCTGGGTGCATGATGTGTGTACATGCTTTTGTGTGCACACTTGTAGGCATGCCATATCCCAGCACATGTACTGAGGTCAGAGGTCAACCTCAGGTGTCAGGATTTACCTTGCACCTTGACAAAAGCTCATCGTGGGTGTCTATTGCAGGCTGGCTGGTCCATGAGCTTCTGGGGATTCTCCCGTTTCCACCTCTCATCTTTCCATAGAGACACTGGGATTACAGACACATATTATCATGTCCAGTTTTACAAAGACCCCGGGTTTTGTAACCTCAAGCCTTCACACTTTGTGAACAAGTGCTTTACCCATTAAGCTATCTGCCCAGCCTAGAGGAACTTTAATTTTTTTTGAAAGTTTCATATGTGTATACACTATGTCTTGGTCATATTTGCCTCTCACCCCCACCTTCAACTCTCCCAGGATTTCCCATCACATGTTCTTCCCAATATCATGGGAATCTTTTATGTTTGTTTATTTAACCCACTGTGTCCAATTAGTACGACACTAAGATGCATGGGCATCAGGCCCAAGGAACCCACCAGGGGCTCATCTCCTTGTAGACTTTGTGCTTTCTGTTGCTAATTTTTCTCTTTTTGCTAGAGTTTAGAAATAAATGGCTCACATATCATGTTTAGGATTTATAGGGCATTAAATCTATGACACAAACTAGCTGCTTATAAATGGAATATCAGGAGTGAGTTCTCTGGCCTGAAAGTGACATCGATAGTTTCTTCTGGGTTCAGGAGACTCCCACTAAGTTGCAAAGTCCGTAAGATGAAGGTTAATATCTCCATCTCACAACCTCTACCCCAACTCCTACCCTATGCTATGCTCCAAGTCTTTGAAAAACAGTAGATAGGCTCTAGGTGGCTAGGTTAGTCTGCAACTTTGATGAAAAGGGCTTGCTCTAACTGCAAGGCTTTACAAGAAGAGGGGAAAAACATTAGAGACATTCCTTAGATGGCCCCAGATGAAAAAGCATGAGACTGTTCTCCAACACAGAAACCTCTCTCATATTGATGAGAACACAAACGTGGGTAATCAAAGGCAAGCCAGGCTGAAGTGCTTGCTCTCATACCTGTGACTGCCTCTTAACTTACAGCACTTATTTCATCCGTAGATGAAGAGAGAGAGAGAGTACTCTCTCAGGGTAGTGCACTTCTTGGAATTGATGTTCTTCCAGAAATGGACCAGGTACTCAGAAGCAATCCAGTTAGATCAGAAGGAGACAGATGTAATCTGCATACGGTTAGAGTCATTGGTGTTTTCCCAAGTTGCTTTGTTGCTCAACTTAGGAGGCAGATGACAGAAAACAAGGAGGCTGGGGTTCTATTACAGGAAGGAATCTTGAGGAAGATGGCTCAGTGGGTGGGGTGCTTGCTTGGCAATTGTGAGGAAAATACAGAGTTCAGATCCCCAGCAATCACATAACTGCTCAGTGGGTTTCCAACCCTCCAGTAGTCACAGCACGAAGGAAGCAGAAACAGGGACTCCCTGGAGCAAGCTGGATAATTTAGATAGCTATCCATGTTGAGCTCTGGACTTTACTCATGTATCAGGTAAAGAACTGTGAAGGGAGAGACCAGATATCAATCTCTGGTCTCTACATGCATGCACACATATGTGCACCCACATACATGAGAACACATACCTGTGTGTATGTGTGTGTGTGTGTGTGTGTGTGTGTGTGTGTGTGTGAGAGAGAGAGAGAGAGAGAGAGAGAGAGAGAAAGAGAAAGAGAGAGAGAGAGAGAGAGAGAGAGAGAGAAAGAGAGAGAGAGAGAGAGAGAGAGAGAGAGAGAGAATGTAGTAATGTCATAAAAAAAAATCTGTGCATCTTCAGTTCCCAATTTCAGATCAGTTCATTGTGTATAGGAAAAATTTAACAGTTCACAGTCTGCAATGACACTGGGAGATATTACATAATGGCTTAGTTCCTTTGCAAGATAAATGTTCAACTTCAGTCTGGGAGAGAATTTAGTGAAGACTCCACATCATTCCCCTTTTAAACTCCTTATAGTTTCACTACACACACATACAAATGCACACCCACACATACACACACTTTACTTTGTTCATGGTTTCAGGTGATTTATTTGAGAAACTATACCACTAAATAACATCTAAGGCTTAGCTTTTTATCCATTTACACGTGGAAAGAGAGCACATATAAGTCTCTGGCTGAAGTCTTTAAATGAACTTATTAATCTGAGGACTCTGAATTTGAACCCAGGTCCAAATTTTTGTATTTATGTCAGTGGCTGCCTCGTCTCCTACTTCATTATCACAATGTTCAGAAGAGATAGAGTCCTAACCAAAATGGAAAAAGTGTCCCTAAAATCCTGAAGCACCCATAGAAAAATGTGAACACTCATGAACCCCATGATCTCATAACCAATGGGAAAGACTCTGATCAAGTACTTATGGGATTCTTTTGTTGTAAATGAACTAGAGAGGCTCCATCTTGGAAGGAAATAGTTCATCTAATTTGTAGTAAAATAGAGTACAATTATACTCAATCTTTAGTCTCCACCACAAAACCTTCAGCAAAGAACTATTTTTCCAAATCCATCCTTGCTCCTTTGAGTCACAGATGTTTTCCTGTCCTTGGTAATAATTGAAACCAGTTTACAACCTGTGATAGGTGTAAGACTGTAGGGGTAATAGGGCATCCAATGTGTTTCATCACAGGGAGTCTTCTCAGGAGGTTCTTGGGCCTGATCTGGAACTCAGAAACCCTTACTCTGTGACTAATCACTTGGACAACACATGAAGTTAGATGAACTTAATGGAAATAAAGATTATGTTTTGAGGAACTCTGGAGTTTTTAGAGATCCAAGGTCTAGGGCTGGTGAGATGGCTCAGAGGTTAAGAGCACTGACTGCTCTTCCAAAGGTCCTGAGTTCAAATCCCAGCACCACATGGTGGCTTACAACCATCTGTAATGAGATCTCACGCCCTCTACTGGTGTGTCTAAAGACAGCTACAGTGTACTCACATATAATAATAAATAAATCTTAAAAAAAAAAAAAGAGAGAGATCCAAGGTCTAACACAGAGTGTTGCATAAGAAGAAGAAAACTTTTTAGACCTTGAGGAGTCTGTTGTCTCTTTGTTTATTAGTTTCCTGGCTACCATCAGACCTCTTTATTGGTAGCAGTGTGATTCTTTTAGGGTCTTATTTTCAAGTGACAGAAAACAAATACTGAAGGAGAAAGCTAATAAGAATCAGGTTTCTCAGTGATAAAGAAACACAAGAACTAATGGAAGAATTGGTAGAAATGTAGCAAATTCCAATGCATGGGAACAGAGATTTTCAGTAAAAGGTAAAATATTGACTGGAAGTTCTTGAAGTCCCATCAGAGTGATGACCAACTGGCTAGAAATGGTCCTTCTCATATATGAGAATGATTTTTATTTTGCATGGGAATCTGTCCAGTACAGAAAGAGAGAGGTGTGTGTGGACTCAGGGTGGAACAAAAAGTCAATGCACCAGGTCTTTCCTGGGTTCTGCTATGGATCAGTTATCTTAGGTGTGAAACAATCTCTAGGTGTGGCCTCCATGCACCCCAGGGTAGCTATGAATACAGTTATACTTGGGGTTGACAATATTTTGTTCAAAATGTTGGATGTTCCTGAACCATTGTTTCCTACTTTGTCAAGTGAGTAGGTCTGAGTGCATAGATTAAATTGCTCACATTCTTAAATTATTATAATACTCAATTGATAGATATTATGAGGTATTGGTTCTTAATTAAATTGTAGTGTAATACTTTGAAATTCTATCTTCAGTCACTTATAAAACATGGATCATAATCCTGTCCCCACTCTCCATCATTGAATTTTAGTAGTAACCTATGAGAAAGGATGATAGGTTAGAAGTAGTCTTGCAGTTTTCTGGGACAGTCTCGGTTTCTGTAAAGAGAAGCTTCTCTGGTGAGCAGTGATGACTACATTAACCTGTGGTAAAAAGATATAATTTAGAACATAGTAAGGAATGTGCCCATCTAGCAAAGCAGCAATGATAGATTCTTTTTTAAGGTTCATGACCTCACTAGCTCTGGGCATCTGGCTAGGTTTCTAGTACCAGGCATGATTTCTCTCCTGCTGAGTGAGCCTTAAGCACAATTAAACATTGCTGATTGCACCAACATGCGAGTGCCACTTTTTGCACCTTTATGAATATCTTGCTGTGCTGGTAATTGTCAAGTTTCACAGGTGTTGCAGCTGGGTAGGACTGTTTGATTGATTCCCACACCTTGATTCCCAGCTTGCATAGTATTTTCTGGAATTGCAGAAGCTAAACCAAAGGAAAGAGGTTTTCAAATTAGATTGATCAAGAGTCATCTGAGTAGTATGTCCTAAGGGTGTGGTGCCTTCAGTATACACATATATATGGGTGTGTATGTGTGTAATATATTATATCATATACATATGTAATATATACACATATATGTGTACCGTATTATGTAACAAATATAATCAAAGAAAAAGAGGCTATCAACTTTAGAGTAGAGGTTCAAGGGAGGATCATTGGGAGGGGTTGGAGGGAGGAGAGAGAGGGGGAAAGATTTAAAAAAAGAAGAGGAAGTAGAACTGGAGGAAGAAGAAGCAACAGTAGCAGGAGAAGAATAAAAAAAGAAGAAAAAGAAGAGGAGGAGTAGGAAGAAGAAGGAGAAGCAGGAAGAGGAGGAGGAGGAGAAGGAGGAAGAGGAGAAGGAGGAGGAGGAGGAAGAGAAGGAAGAAGAAGAGGAGGAAGAGGAAGAGGAGGAGGAGAAAGAGGAGAAGGAGAAGGAGGAGGAAGAGGAGGAGAAGGAGAAAGAGGAAGAGGAGGAGGAGAAAGATGAAGAGAAGGAGGAGGAGGAAGAGGAGAAGGAGGAGAAGGAGGAGGAGAGGGAGGAGGAGGAGAAGGAAGAGGAGGAGGAGGAGGAGAAGAGGAGGAGGAGGAGAAGGAAGAGGAGAAGGAGGAGGAGGAGAAGGAGGAGGAGAAGGAGGAGGAGGAGGAGGAGGAGGAGGAGGAGGAGGAGGAGGAGGAGAATGTCCCGACCCGCAGGACAGTCAACAGAGTCCCTGAACCACCTAGGAGAAGGCGAGAGACAAGAGATGTGAGAGATGGACAGCAAGACGGTATTCTGATCAAGCTGTCAAACTTTACTTTTTACACAAGGCAATATAAAGGGAAAGAAGCAAGATGGGGGGAGGGGCGAAGGGGGAACAATCTCAGGGGGCTGGCATCACTTCTAAGAAACAGTTTCTCATAATTTCTGGGAAAAGCTAACTATTGCTGTTAGGAATTTAGGCATGATAAAGGGGGTCATGAGGAGGTGAAGGGGAGAGGAGTTGCTATAGTAACCTATCCACAGATGAGCTTCAAAAGGAGGGGGTCTTGAGATCTATGGCTCCTGGCATGAGATCAAGGTAAGAATGACTCCTGGTATCAAGGTCTCCTGGCATTGAGATCTAGGTGGAGATGGCTCCTGCTATCGAAATCTCTTGGCGTAGAGATCTTAAGTGAGAATGGCTCCTGGCAGAAGAAGAAGGAGAAGAAGAAGGAAGAGGAGGAGGAGGAGAAGGAGAAGGAGGAGGAGGAGGAGGAGGAGGAGGAGGAGGAGGAGGAGGAGGAGGAGGAGGAGGAGGAGAAGAAGAAGAAGAAGAAGAAGAAGAAGAAGAAGAAGAAGAAGAAGAAGAAGAAGAAGAAGAAGAAGAAGAAGAAGAAGAAGAAGAAGAAGAAGAAGAAGAAGAAGAAGAAGAAGAAGAAGAAGAAGAAGACATCTTCATTCCTATTAAACAGATAGATTCTTCACTTTCTCAGTGTCCATGTAAAAAGGTGGCAAGATCTTCACTGCAGGAATATTTAGGAAAACTACTATTCTTCTAACCATACAGGAATATGTAATAAAAATCAAAATATTCTACTTGGTGAATGCCAGTGTCCTTCCAGATAAACTTTTGACTCCTTCCTATTATATTAACAGGAGAATGAGTTGCCCAAGGAATCCTTTAATGCCTACCTGATAACATCATTTTCCAAACACAAGCTTGGGCCAGAGCTCTGGTGGCACTAACAGGACAGACATGCTCTTGCATAAACAGGAGGTTATATTTGAAAAGAACACATTAACCTTACCCAATGCAAATGATAAATGCTTTTAAAGATCTCATGGTAGTCTGGGCCTTTAAAGGGTCCAGAGACAATAACTGTCACTAAAGCACACCTTGTGTACTGCAGGTGACCTTAAGACTGAAAAAAAAAGAAATGAAAAGAGTCCTATTATGGCACTGAGTCCATTTGCTTCCTTCTTTTCATTAAGAGCCGTAGTGTCCTAGCTTCAAAGAAACCTTTCATAGAATTGTAGGAATTCAAAGGTAAGGATTATACAGGCTCTGGTTCTGGATGGGTAGCAAAAGAACAACTAAATACCACCATTGAAAGAATAAAGAGAATTCATTGCTGCAAAATTGATGATGGAATGACATCTAGGTGAGTAAATATGTTTGGAGGAAGTGTTGAAGAAAAGTAACTCTTGGTACATCTGTTACATCTTTATTAAGATACAAAGAACCTGACACGGGCACCCATCTCAAGTTCTGATGTAGTCGGCTATTCTCTGTGAGAGGCAAGTGGGTGAGGGCACATTTACTCATTTTCCCATCCTAGCAGATCTGCGTTATTTTTTTTTTCCATTGCGGCAGCATCTCATGTAGCCCATACTGGCCTCAAACTCACTAAGTAACCAAGGGTGACTTTAAAGCTCTGATCCCCCTGCTTTTACCTCCCCAGTGCTGTGCTTATAGGCATGACCCACCAGGGTTGGTCTGTGTGGTGACAGGGATTTAATAGAGCTCAATGCACTCTGGGCATGAACTCTCCCCACTGGACTACACTGCACTCTGGCATTTTCTTTACTTAATTTACTTAATTATTTTTATCTAATGTTGCCAAAGACAGAGGGAGGAGAGTAAGAGAGTGATGGTGAGTCTACCTATTGACTCTCACCTCTATTTAAGAGGGAAGATGTCCCTGTGCCTTGGGGTTTATGATGGGTTCTGTTTTCAGTGTGAAACTGAGTGTCTTAGTCAGGGTTTCTATTCCTGAACTAACATTATGACCAAGAAACAAGTTGGGGGGGGAGGGTTTATTCAATTTACAGTTACACGTTGCTGTTCATCACCAAAGGAAGTCAGGACTGGAACTCAAACAGGTCAGGAAGCAGGAGCTGATGCAGAGGCCATGAAGGGATGTTCCTTACTGGCTTGCTTCCCCTGTCTTGCTCAGCCTGCTCTCTTATAGAACCCAAGACTACCAGCCCAGGGATGGCACCACCCTCAAGGGGCCCTTCCCCTTTGATCACCAATTGAGAAAATTCCTTACAGCTGGATCTCATTGAGGCACTTCCTCAACTGAAGCTCCTTTCTCTGTGATAACTCCAGCTCGTGACAAGCTGACACACAGAAAAGAGCAAACACAGTTTCTTGGTTATTGTTGGTTAAAGAAAAATGAGAGCAGTGGACTAACCAAGACATTTCTATTAGCATTTGTGACTGAAGATGAGACCAGGGATTCTTGAAACAGGATCCTTAGAGCAGGCCTTCCACTACATTAGACACTGAAGGTTTCAAGAGTGGGGGCTACAGGTTGTGGTTTAACAAGATTGACAGGTAAGTCAGGACACATGGTGCAGCTTGGAATCTTATGCTTTGTTTCTTGGGGACTAGAGGTCAAGTCCACAGCCTCACACATAATTAGCTAATCCTGTAGCACACCACTGACCTATACTTCTAGCCCTGAAGCGTGTGACCTTATTCTTATTTGTCTATTTTTCCACAATGCCTCTCTTAGATTTTGCTCCTCCTCATTACAAAGCCCTGGAGAGTCAAAACCAGGAAAATTGGATGTGAGCTCTAGTTTCTACTCAAAATGCCTCTAAATTATTGAGACAAATTATTTAAATTTCAGATTTCCTATTGTAAAATCATATTATACCAGCATGCATTCCACTGGCCTGCAGATCCCAATCCAATTAGATAGGTAGGTATCAAAGTAGATTGATGGTGGCATTTTACTGGAGGGCGACACAATATGCTATAGGAAGAATGTTAATCATGGTTATGCCTGCGTCTTATTACATCAAACCCAGGTAAGTCCTTCAGAATAAATCAGCCTACATGCCGTATGGAGAACATTTATTATTTAAACAACTCTGCTAAAAAACTAAAGAGTCTTGTGATATATAGAGATGAGGCTCTTGCCTGAGTCTTAGGCTTCCAAATCCAGCTAATGAGATGCACTATGAACCTCATATGCTTTCTGAAGCCCCACAGCCACACATAGCCATTGAACAGATGGTCTCTAGAATCTGCTGTGACTCATGCCTGTGATGCAGAATTCTCCGGGTGGGTGACAGATCCCTCAGATAATATAAGGAAATCTGGGAGTCTTTTCCACCAGGAAAATAGGCCATCTGTATGAAAACTCAAACAGACACACACACACAAAAAAAACTACCTTTAAATGTTGATAGACTTTCTGGAGATCTCCAAGCAACAGGAAGCAATTAGAAAAATGAAGGAACTGGCTGTCCCTAGAGGTCTTCTTGAGAGTCCTGTGATTGACAGCCTCTGGGCAATCTCTGGCTCTTGTGCCTGCTGTGACACCTACAAGTGACACTGTTCTAGCTCAGGATTGAATTTAAGCTTTAAAAAACTGGGGGGGGGGAACCTTGATTTTCATTATTTTGAAAGCCTTAAACTTCCATGTGAAAATTGATCCTGTTTCTGAACACCTGGAAGGGATGAGGAGGGGGGAGGAGGAACGAGAGGAATGGGGGGGAGAGGAAGGAGAGGGGGGGAGGGAGAGGAAGGAGAGGGAGGGAGGAGGGAGGGAGAGAGAGAGAGAGAGAGAGAGAGAGAGAGAGAGAGAGAGAGAGAGAGAGAACATGAGTTCTCAGGTTAGTTTTGCCTCAATCTATGCCTGTTAAGGCATGTGAATGAGCTATCTTGAACAGTCCCAATCAACCAAGGACTATAGCCCTTATAATCTGTTATGTAGAGCAGAGGGTGCCCAATTAGAGACCAGGCCCATTGATAAAAACGGTGAGATATAATAAAACTGCCCTGTGCTAAACTGGTAAGTTTGAGGATGATTTGTGACTGTAGGTATCGGAATCAAATCACTAATAAAGAACTAGGAATTAGTGACCTGTACTTATGGAATAGGGCGAGGCTTGGCTAGGTCATCTGGTGATGACTGAGGGAGAAGGGGAGACAGGAGGAAGGAGAACTGGAGAACTCTTGCCAGACTCTGGTAGTCACTAAGTGTTATGCGTTCTCAGGAATCTGGAAGTGGGGAGGATAATGCCATTTTCTACTTTGGAGTGAGTGGCAAGCACAGCCACCACACACACTCTTCCACGCTGAATGCCTGGCATGGAGAACACTGGCGACCAGTCGCTGCTGCCTAAGCAGAGCTCTGTTCTGCAATGTCAGAGACGGCAGGAAGAATCTGAAAACCTCCCTAAACCCTCTATTAGTTCCATTTTTAAACTTCCAATGGTCAGAAAAAAGACATTTTAGATTTTTGAAAAATGAAAAGGCAGGCTAGAGAGATGGCTCAGCAGTTAAGAACACTGACTGCTCTTCCAGAGGTCCTGAGTTCAATTTCCAGCAATCACGTGGTGGCTCACAACTATCTGTAATAGGATCTGACACCCTCCTCTGGTATGTCTGAAGACAGCTATAATTGTGCTCATATACTTTAAATAAATAACTCTTTAAAGAAAATGAGCAGACATGTCACTGTGGAGTAATTCACACTAACTTATAGATCGTGGCAATAGGAATCTTTAAGGAATGGCGTGAAGATAGACAGGTCAAAGGTCATCTGGTCTTCTCAGTTTTCAACAGAACATTTACCAGATGCTTTCTGGTAGGATGATAGAGAACACCCCAAATAGACATGAAGGCTGGGCATTTTGACCTGAATGAAGCCAGCAACTTTTCTTAGAGCAGCAATAAAGGCTCATTAAGAAAACACACTTGGTCAAGAGAATAGACTCTCTGGTCTTGATGGACTCCTAACATTCTAGTTAGGACAGGTTAATCACATGGCTAAGGGTCAACCCCTAGGAAGGTGGCTCACTTTAAGCCCTGTTAAAGAGATAGGTGAAATAGTTTCTCCTTTAATTGCTGTCCTAATCCTTCCCAGCATTCCTGCCCCCTCAGTGCAAGTTGAGGTCAGAAAAAGGACAACGTCTGGGAATGCCAGAAAACAAGAAGCTCTCTCGTGAAATTTCCCATACCCTTCTAAGTTCCTGCTTCTAAGAAGTCCCATGGGGCGATGGGAAAATTCCACCTCTCAGGCATGGTAGGATCTTGCTCTGGTTCTACTCCCAAGCCCTATCTATACTTTGGGCAAGTTATTTCGATTCTTTGGAGTCCAGTCAGGATTTCAGCCATTTTTCTATAAAATTAAGAAGTTTCACTAGTCTGGTGCATCTCAAAAATCAGTACATAGATAGACCATCTGAGAATCCTATTAAATAAAATGTGGGTTATAACTCATCAAGTCTGTGTCTGTGTCTGAGAATCTATATATAACAAGCTCTTAGATCACATCAATATGCTTATATGTGGTTCATACTTTTTCATAACAAAAACCAGCTGATTCCCCAAGGACATGTTTAAAGTCTGTGACTCTGATTCCATTGGGCTTTTGAATCTTGAAATTATGAGATCGCCAACCCCATGCCAACTATCTTTTTCTAAAACCTGGTAGAATTTTCAGCGATTGTCTAGTAACTCTCAAGTTTCATTACCTAACCTCTGAACACAAGGGGATTTGTGGCTCAGAGTTTTTACCATCATGAGTCCTAAGATTTGTGTCTAGTGATAGAAAACATTTAGATTCTATTCCAGGCAACTAAATGAGACCTTGCAAAGAGAATCTTACCTCAAAAACAATGATGACAAATTTGTCCTTTGACAAAGCAGCTCAGTTGAGGAACACCCAACACTGCTGGTTAAACTCTTAGCAATTTGCCTGCAAATGACTTTTGACACCCATTTGCTAACACTAGCCTAATGCAGGCATATGGGAACGCACCAAAGTCTCAAGCTGCTGCCCTTTGAGATGACAGCAATTATGATTACATTTCCAGGAACCCCTTTCTCAGTTCCCATAGCAACTCAGCTCAAATTAGCTTTACCGGACACTGAACAAATTTGGTTTGGAGAGGGAGAGAGTGCTGAGACTGATCACTGGAGAAAATAACTAGTTGTCTGTGGTCTGTCATTTCACCCCGACTTTTATCCTACTCATGGTATATGCAAGTCAGGAGTATATGTGAGGGCCATGACACCATTCCTTAGTTCAGGCCATTCATATTTATTTCTGTAAAATTACATGTCCTACATTCTGTAGTCAGTTGAAAATGGGTGTGTAGGATCCTGATTTCCAGACATTGGTCCAACTTATTTACACTCTTGACAGAGTAGATGTTATATAAGAAAGAAGTTTTTTGTTTTTTGTTTTTTTTTTTTGCCAGATGTAGTAGACAGTGAGAGGTAAGCCCTGTGTGTTAGCCTGAAGGCCACTCACAGTCAGGCGATGAAAGGTGCAGAGGAACAGAGACAGGATGCTCACATTGGGCACGGCGTGTTTCCCAAGATTTCATATGCTAGAAACTGGGTCCCCAGCATGGTGGTGACTAAGATGGTGGAATCTTTTAAATGGTAGGGCCTAGTGGAAGATGGTTGGACTATTAAAAGCACTCATAAGGGATCAATGCTGTGTTTCACGGAGTGAGTTGGTTTTGGTAAAAGTGAGGAGTGTTATGAAAAGATCCAATACTGGCTCCTCTTTACTCTCTGGTTTCCTGACTGGCCATACCTCTCTCTCTCCTTTGTATTTGTTGTGATTCTAGCTAATTGTGATGCGGCCAAAAAGGTCAAGGCAAATGGGTGGAGCCGTCCAATCTTAGGTGTTTGGTTTCCAATCCCGTGAGCTAAACAAACCCTTTTTAGTTCTATAAGTACCCAGTTTCAGACATTTGTTATAGCAACAGAAAATGGACCAACACATGTGTCGACATCCCCTAGGGAGATTTGCCCCTGCTTAGCCTGACCATTAGAAAGCTGCTGCACTGTGTTGGTTAGGTAGAATACAAATATCCCTCCCTTGCCCTGTAACTAATGGAATCTGTAGGTTTTTTCTTTCATTTCTTTACTGTTTAAAGGATTCACTCTTCAATAAATATCTTCATTATAGGTGTAAATTCACCTATAAAGAAATTATATGCTGCATTAGAAATAGCTATAAACAAGACAGATGACCTTTAAATTCATATTAATTAATTTTTTAATTAATTTTATGTCCGGGGAGCTGAGGCAGCTTTGTGGAATCACTTCTCTCTAGGTGTCCTGAAAGATGGTAAAAAAAGGGAGTGTATCTTGCTGTAATCCGAATTTTTCCTGTAATCCGAATGACTGAAATATCCCTGAATATAGGGCAGTAAATACAGAGCAAATAAATTTGTGAGGTCAAGGAGTATATATTCTTTGATGTTCTGTTTTTGCTTTTTTTTTTTTTTTTTTTGAGATAGGGTCTTGCTATGGCCTTGAACTCATGATCCTCCTGCCTCAGCATCCACTGTGCTGCGATCACAGGCATTCATCCCCATGTCCAGCTTTGTTCACGTTTATAATCAAATAAATTCAGAAAGAGTCCGTGTCACCTCTTCTTTTACGTGCTCTCTGTTTTCAGGTAAATAATATTGTCCTTCCTCTAACTTTAATTTCTCTCTGTATTGTCAAGTAATAGCATCTCTATGCATCTCGGTAGAAGGGACTAACAGTAATATGGAGACTAGACTAAAACGGCCCGTTGAGTTTAGATGTGTGGGAAACAGTTGCTCGGTGTGGGCAGGGCAAGGCATGCTGAATGCTCCTTAGACCTCACTGATCAGAATACATGATTCTTTTTGTTTCATTCCCAGCCAAGCATGGGCCTAGGGGAAGCTATTTAACTTCCCATTGCCACCACTGCCACAAAACAAAACAATAATCAATCAATCAATCGATCGATTGATCGATCAATAAAACCCAAACCAAAAAAGTCAGAGGGAAACAGTTTTGTTGTTTCCCTGTGATTTTGGGTCCATGATTAACATAAACACAGAGCTAGACAGATTTTTAACACGGATCTCAATCAGTTTAAAAACCAAAATGATTGTTTTACAATATGTTCAGTCATAGAATATTAGGATTCACATAAATGTTGATATCTGCAGTTCTTCCCATTTTTATCTATATCACTAGGTATAGCCCAGTGGAAAAACCCTCATCCTTCTCTGCGGCTCTGTTCACAGACCTGGTAGGGAGGGGACACTGAGGCAGGCATCATTCCTCATTCGATCTTCATCTCAACCTTTCAAGGCTCTGCTTTTCGCTTTAGCCTCAAGGGAATTTAGGATACTCAAAAACCAGGTCACAAATTGCTTCCATCTCTTAGAAGAAAGGAGGGAAATGGCATTGTTGTTCTCTCTGCTCCTCTTATCCGGAGATAGCAGTGAAGATGTGCTACTTCAGAAGAGTAATTACGAATGTGTGAAAGTCTACCGTGATTCAGGGCGGTTGCACATCAGTCAAAAACCCTTTAGTAGACCTGAAGCTTTCGGTAAACCTAAAGCCAGAAACCTTAAGAGATGAAAACTGAACGGATAATGAAATTTAATCCTAGTCATCCTGTGAGTCAGAGACAAATAGGCTTGCAGTAGGAGGGAGGGACCCGGGTGCCTACTGGCTTGCCTCAGGCAATGAAAAAATAATGTTCTTTAGGAGCTGTGAGCCTAGGAGGGATTCTTCAGCTCCCTTTCCTTCCCCGAATTCACATCAGTGACATCCCTTGACAGTAAGCTTCCACAGAGGTCCTGCTGGTGCTGCAAACTGTGTGCCTGGCAACCGCTGATATTTTTGATACATCTCGGTTTCTTGCTCTACATACGGAGTCTCGATTTAAGAAGGATGTCACTGATTTATAAAGGGGGAGGAGGAGAAGGAAGAGAATGGTAGAGCGTCTTACCTGCCTTGTTTCCTTCCACCATGCTTTTTACTCCTTTACAGCAGAACTGAATCCTTTGAGCTGATCATTGAGCACAGAGAGCTCAGGCGTGGTCCCCAGCCAGAGTTCTCTCAGTTACAGCCATCTCTAACTACCTCTGGACAAGTGTGTTCATGAGTGACTGAAGGCAGGTTAGGAGGTCAGGTGCTTTGGGCTGTCATGCCTAGTGGTAAGGTCCTGAGCTATGCCACTTCCTGTTCCCAGCCAGGGAGCAGAGGCAGCTTATCTGACGGAGAGGCTGCCACAGTACCTGGCTTTGATAAGTCTTAGGGGTAAGCGGAACATGATGAAGAGCCGCCTAGCATTTTGGAATATTTGGAGAGCACTCAAAGTGAAGGGAAGGGTCAGGAAGACAAATGGCAGGTGTGACTTAAGCCACCTGGACATGGAAGTTTTTGAACAACCTCAACCGAGAGTTCAAGGGATAAGAGAAGAGACCGAGATCAGTTTTCTGCCTTTGTGGGGTGGTGTCCTTGATACAATAGCTGTGGCTCATTTGAGACAGTCTCACAAGGCCATTTGTCAAAGTTCCACATCCCTTAGAAGTGGTAAATGGTACTCTACCCTCTTTCATCCTACAGTACCACCAGGGCCATCCATACTGGTGAAGAGAACAAGAGGAAACGATGGTCCACAGGGACAGAACGTGGTCCTCCTCCGCCTTTTCTAGAAAGCCACTCTGGTTTGAAATCTCCTACGTCAGCAGATGTTAATGTCTAATGGAAGGTTCTCATGGGAGAGAGCTGAGGAAGTTCCCTGAATAAATGCAGCCATCATCTAGTTACCTCTATGAAACCATCTAAAATGTATGGAGGACTCAATGAATAATAAAGTTCTTATCCGTTCTAATACCCAAGTGAGTCTAAATGTTCTCATTATCACACAAAATTTAACCCATCCAAAAGAAAACAAAAAAACAAAAACAAAAAACTAGTACATCTTTGTGATGGATTAGTTTCTTTTCCACTAGAAGGATAGTAAAATTATAGAATCTTCTATTTAAAATGGGTATCAGGAAGAAAATGGGGGACAATGTAGGAGAAAGCTAGACTTCAATGGCTGAGCTATCTTTCCAGCCTTGGGAATACAAATAGATCTCTGGATCAAAAAGGCAATATCTAATTATCCTCCTCCTCCTCTTTCTGCTCCTCCTCTTTCTGCTCCTCCTCCTCCTCCTCTTCCTCCTCCTCCTCATCATCAGTTTTCCAATTGTGTTAGTGATTGCTCTAGGAAGGCACTGATGTGTTCTGGGTGAGAACACTTTCCTCTGTCCATCAGTGTCTTTCCCACAGCTGTTTCCTGACATAATACTTCATGTGTCCAGTCTAAAGTCTACTCTCAAGGTCCTTTTGCATATGCAATAGTAAACTAAAGTATACACAATAAATGGACACCCCACAGTGAGCACTTCATTCCTAGTAACTCATTGAAGGGACAGATCTGCATTTGCCTGTGGGTGTTTCCCCAGCAGCACCCCTTCACAACTCCAGCCATCCCCTCCTCTTCCCACCTTGCCCTTGGTAAACAGAGAGAGGTGGCTGTCCAATGTGGAGATTTTATTTCCATTAAAGATTGCAGTGCTTGGCTCAGTGCTCTTAAGAGGAGAGGAATTTTTGAGATTTTTTTCCCCCTTAAATGTGCTTACATCTTTGGCACCTTCCATACTAAAAGGATAATTGGAGGCTATACAGTTCCCAAAAGACTGGTGATGCTCTTTTTAATCTCACTAAATGTGTGTTTGAAGAGCCATAGGAAGGAGACAAATTGCCTTCTCCTGTCTCCCATCTTGCAGGGCTCTACAAGCTGTCCATTTTAATTTTATATGTGCCTCCTTTCCATGGGCTTCAGGAAGCCAAGACAAGAAGCTCTTTTGAAGTACTTAGCGAGCCTCTTTTCCAACAATCACATAATTGGAAACTGTGTCAGTGCTGGAAGGAAGGTAACTTCTGAAGCCGAACAGATGTAGCTCATGAAGTTTCCTAACGACCTTGAAGACCATATTTACAAGTTAACATGCCCCTGATTTCCCAGGGCTCCCCAAATAAGTATATTACCACTGTTTTATAAAAAATGATTGCTCTAACTTTTATAGTTATAAATATTGGCATTATTTACAGAGGGGTTTTAGAAACAAAATGCTTTCCCTAATCTCATGAACTTGCCTTTCCATTCTCTTGCCCATTAATCACCCGGCTTCCTTTGCTGATATCCCTCATCTTATTTCAAGATGGCAGAGTAAGCTATATATCACACCTCAGACATTATCAAACACCAGATGTTCATTAATATTAATACTTGACTGTTGTTCCTCCTCCCAAGTCAATAAGACATTATTCTATGGTCCACAGAGCTGACACTCAGCAAAGAGTGCAGAAAGGGTGACATAAAATAATTCAGAATAATGTGGTGGGTAGAAATAGAGAAAGACACTCCCATGTGATGGCTGGAACACAAGTCAGCTAACTGAACGTCATCTAAACACGAACAAGGTCCAGGAGGAAAAGTAAAGGGGTGCCAAAGGGTTCAGAAGTGTAACTGGAGTTTTAAAGATTCAAAAATAACTCTGAAGAGCTTTCCAACCAAGGACAATGGTAGAGTAGACGCATGGAAACGGTATTACTGGTGTTCAGGAAAACGTGACAAAGTCAGCACAGGTAGAGTTTGCTGTGAGATGGAGTAGGGTACAGACATGTGCCCCAGAACGTAAAGGGAAACAGCACCCGGATGAGGAATGAAGATTTAGCTCCTGCCTCTGACTTACAGATCTCATGAAATGAGCAAGAGACTGGAATGTCCTTGCTGCTTAAGCTGCAACAGAATCTTCCCGAATCGGGGGCTGTCAACGGCTGCTCCAGTAACAGCAGCATCCTCTGGAGCATCTGAGAAATTTTCATATTCCACTCTTGATTGGCTAAATGGAAAACTAAGGCTGGAATCTTCCAGCAGATTCCAGGGGGTGCTTAAGTTTGAGAAATACTGACCTCAGGCAGGCAGTTTCTCTTATGGGTCAAGCAGACAAAGAGACTTTTGGAGAAGTCAAATAGAGCCCAGATTTACCTCAACTGTCCAATGCAGGACCAGGATATAGGTCCTCACCTTGTAGAGCTTTAATAATCGTGTGTGTGTGTGTGTGTGTGTGTGTGTGTGTGTGTTGGGGATAGGGGTGTTGCACTGGGGAGATGACTTGGTGATTAAGAGACCTTACAGCTCTTGTAGAAGACCTGGCGTTTGTTCATAGCATCCACTTGGTGGCTTACAATTGCCTACAACTCCAAATCCAGATAATCTGATGACATCTTATGGTGTCTATTGGTTCCTGTACACATGTGGTACATGCATATACACTCAGGCATACACAAATACATAAAATATATAAATAAATATATGTATGTATACATATATATTTAAATCATATGTGTAAGTATTTTATTATATATTATCATATATAATATTAACATATAAATCAAACAAGAAAGACCCATGAAGAGAAAGTAATTTGAACAATGGCTTTAATTTAATTTAAGCACAAAGGGGAAATATTCATATATAAATCCAAGAGCCAATACATAAGAAGATGTAATATGAAAGATCAGCATGTAAGCAGATTCCACGAAAACTCTCTGCCCTCAACCTTTTCACTTAGGAGAGAAGCAAGCACTAAGACATGCCCTCAAGGAAATAAGCCAAAGAGAAATTACTCAGATCCCCGTAAGCCTCTCTTGTTATTTCCTACCCAGATGCAGTGGAAATTTTCTGTCTACCATGCAAGCATCCTCAGAAACAAAATAGAATGGATTTAGGCCACGGGATGTTTGGGTATCAGCCCTTCACCTGGGAGTGCGGGGGCTGGTGAAGGAGGCACCGGCCACCCTCCATGTGAGAGAGCTCGCACGTGTGAGCTGCTTGCTTGGCGCAGCTGCTGCAAAGAGAATAATTATTTTCTAGAAATGGAAAGCCATTTCCTCCAGGAATTAATCAAGACAAAAGCAATCTAAAGCCCATTAAAACACATTTGATCGATTCTCTTCTCTGTGTTCCCGGGGCTGAGGAAAAGCTGAATTGCCTTGGTCACTTCCCATCCCACTTTTGTGCAGCTATGGCAATTCTTCACCGCCCCCTGTGTTCATCCTTAGATGGACCCAATTCTTCTAAAGACAGACGCTGGCATTCAATCACTAGCTGATTTTGGTGAGAGGCCATGGAGAGATCAGTGTGCATGCATGCGTATGCCTGTGTGTATGTGTGTGTGTTTGTGTGCATGTGTGTGCATGTGTGTGTGTGTGTGTGTGTGTGTTGCCATGGCAGAGGCATACTGCATAGATGAAATCCTTGATCATAAACACATGGTGATGTGAGTAACTGAAAAAAAATAAAGTTTAAAGTCAGTCTTTCTCTGTCTCTGTCTCTTTCCTCTGCTCCCACTTCTTTCTCTCCTCTCCTTCCAAGAAATGCTCTAGGATGCTTGGCTCAGGTGCGGAAACCATTGTGTTTATTCTGGGCTAAATCAAGTTGAAGATATTGTCTGTGTTGTGTTCAAGACATTTCATGGTCTGGGTTCATGAAAAGCATACTAAATAAACAAGATGGACTCTAGCTTCTAAAAGATAACCATGCAGCAAACGAAGGTGCTCGTGAACATGCTAGCTAACCCAAGGAAGAATGAAATAAATGCAAACACAAGTAGGACAGCATGTAGGGCAAAGAGAAAGTTGGACACTGTAAAGACTTTCAGGAGGTGGGAACACTTTAGCTAGCTGTGAGAAGGAAACCTCGAATAATTAAAAATGAGCAGCAAGAAGAAAGATGGAAAATATTCTGATTTGGGGTGAGTAGCACAAAAAGGCCACAATATTAGGAAACTCTGGAGTTTGCTTAGGTTGAAAACAAATAGTTCACAAGATAACACAGATATGATATGGTCGGAATGATAAAGAGAAATGCAGGATGAAGCCAGCAGTGAGGTCAGGTTGAGGATGATCTTGAATGTCATGGGTTGGTCTAACCTGGGCAAAAGAGGATTTCTTCCTTTAATTTGATCATATCCATGTAAATGCCTGTGTGGTTTTTCTTTTGCACCAAAATAATGAAGCTTTGCTCCAGGGCAGTATTCTGGGATTCTACAAAATTCAATTCAGTCCAGCATTGCTTTCCAGCTCAAAGGTTCACTTCTCCCTGTAATAAACAATATCTGTTGCCCCTCAAAAAGCTCCAGAAAAAGCAGCTTTGGGGGGGGATTTGTTTTTTCCCTCTTCCTGTAGGAGAGCTCCCCTTTTTGCTCACTTTACTTCAGAGAAACCAATCAGCCTGTAGCTGTGGCAAAAGAAGAACGTGATTCTTAGAAGTGCAACCATCAAAACAGAATTTTATTGCATGGCATTTGAGTGGCATCTGACCTTCCTTCTTTGGTCTGTGAGCTGTTATCTTTTCAGCCTCAGGGACTCGGGCTGCATGTGATGCTTCTTTCACGTGTGCAAGACCCGGTTGCTAAGCCACAGAGAGCACAAGCTAATGCTGCTTTCCAAAGATCAATGGTTGTTTACCCACTCCTGGATCTGTGTCCTTTTAAACTGTAATACAAACAAATATGTCCCTATTAGGACCTGTCTGAGGGCCAGTCTGTTCCTGCTGACAAACCCTAAGGCTAACTGAGAACATCTTTATCTAAAGAGTAACCCAGGTATCACTGAATAGGAATACAAACTTTAGAATATCACATTATCATGGAGGTATTTGTTTGCATGCCTGTATTCTTGACAGATATAAATAGCTTAATAGTTCAGAAAATGTGTGAGAAGCTGCATAAAGGACAGAGAGAGGGTCTAGATCAATCAATGGGACCTTCTGAGAAATTCTTAAGAGTGGCTCTCAAATGTGGCTAAACTGGAGAATTATTATCCTGGGACTTCAGTGAAGCCTCCATCCGCAGCCTGCAGTGAGCATTGACGGTAACTGCATTCAATCACTTCTGATTAACTCTGCTTGCAATATCCACTGAAGCTACACTTATGTGTCTGAATGACTTGCCATTTCCACCCGTTCTGTGTCCTCAAACCTCAAAAGCAGTGCACACATGTGTGCTTAAAGGCACACAGAGGGAGGCTTTAGCAGCACTGTTAAAATAGGCCAAAGATGAGAGCCAGGGAGACATCCAATGCTGTGATACTAGGCCACAATTCCAGAGAAGCCATGTTCTGTCTACCCGAAGACTCCCAAGAACTCTATGTTGAGTGAAAGAAGCTAAATGCAGAGAAGATGACTTTATTTAAAGGTAAAACTCACATATGGAGGTGAAAGTGAAGTGCATGGTGATCTTGGAAGGTGATATGACAGAGAGAGAGGGAGAGAGGGAGAGAGAGAGAGAGAGAGAGAGAGAGAGAGAGAGAGAGAGAGAGAAAAGGATAGTTCTGGGCCACTGGTGCTGTTGCACTGAGAGCTATCCACATAGGCGTTTTCACTTTGTGACTCTTCACTGCTCAGACAGCTTGCAATTTGGTTACTTGACAGATCTGTGTATTATACTAAAGACCACTGGAAACCAATTCTATGTCAGGCCTAACAGCACATACCTGTAATTCCAGTTATCCGAGACTCTCAGATAAATCTAAGTGGTTCTCCAACTTCCTAAAGCTAGGACCCTTTAATACAGTCCTTCATGTTGTGGTGACCCCTCAACCCCCCTAAAATCACATCACTGCTACTTTGTAACGGTAATTTTGCTACTGCCATGAATAGTAATGTAAACATATGATATGCAGGAAATCTGATACATGACCCGAAGAAGGTCACAGCCCACAGGCTGAGAACCTGTGTCTTAGATGCTAACATAGGAGGATTGCAAGTTGAAGGGCAGCCTGGGCAGACTGGAGGACTCCCATCTGGAAACTTAAGAGGAGCACCAAGGTGTTGCTCAGCAACAGAGGACTTGCCAACCTGCATGAGGCCCTGGGATCAAGCGTTGCTGCTGGAAAAATGTAAATATCACAGTATTGGCAGAAAAATAGACATAAACCAATAAAATAGGAAACAGAGATCCCTTCCAAAAAAACTGTATTTTTTTTTTAAAAGTCACATGCTGTTTGATTCCGATTATGCTAAATTCTGGAATCAAGAAAACTCAAGAACTAGGCAAAGGACTAGTTGTCACCAGATGTTCATTTTGGGTAGTGAAGAGAACAATGCACAGGTGAAGCAGAAGGAGCCGTTTAAGATTGGTAAAACTATTCTGTAGGGCACTAAAATATGGCCACATGGGCCAGCACAGGCATGCAACAGAGCGACCATGCCTCAAACAAGAAGGAAGGATAGAAAGGACAACAGGTGGCTGTCTTCTGACTTCCATAGACACATCATGGCATTTGTATGATTATTTACACAAGCATCATATATACACATATGAGTGTGCATCACATATGCATACATAGACAAATTGTGTACACATACACATACACATACACACACACATACTTTAAAAATAAGAGAACCAAGTAGTAAAAAAAAAAAGTGGGATTTAATAAACCCCCCAAAAATGTTTTTGGAAGTGGTTATGGTCACAGTAAGGCTCATTGTGACAAGAAAACTCAGCTTTATTTTAGATGCATGAGGTAATGGTAAATGTCATGAGAGATGTTAACATAAGTAACTTAAAAGCCAATGGAGTGTGTGAGGATAACAGTTGTGATTCTGCCATACATGTGTCTGAGGAGTGAGCCAGCGAGTGGCAGGTGATAGAAACTAGTTTTCTCTCCATTAAGGTTTGAGTCAAGAAGGAAAGGAGGCCAGCATGGTCCACATAGCCATGGGTTAGAGCTGGAGATGCTACAGCCTGTCTCCTTGGCATGGGTGCAGATGATGATGGGTGATGAGTATTTCTGCATGGGTTGTTGTGACACTCTGCTCTGAAAGGTAGGAGGAGCATGAAAGAAATGGCGTTCCAACAGCAATGGGCGTGCCTTCTCCTTCTGTTCTCCCATGAAAGGAAAAAAAAATCTGATGCAGTAAATTGGATGAGAAATGCAAAAGATGGACCTGAGGCATATAATAATCCGACTTTAAAAGATCTACCGGAAAGTAGAGTACTTTGAAGGAATACAACTTACATCTACAGCTCCAGAAACCAGTCCACTGACAGTGGTTAGTGGTTCTTTAGGGAAGACAAGAGTTTCTGACTTGGGGGTGGGGGGGGTAGGAAAGGAGGGCAGAAAAGGATGGGAGAGTGACGGAGAGGGACAGAAGGCACTTTATTAGGTATAATCTTATAAGAAGGCAGAAGCTGACATGAGTATAGAGTCATCTGGAGACAGCCAAGACCCTTGAAACAGTCAAAGGTTTAGTCAAACAAAACGAACAGGCCAAGGGAAGCAGATACATAGAACTCTGAGAGGAATCAATGCACATACAGCCAAAATCAGAACTGCTGGTCCACAGTGTTGCTCTCCACATATTCTGGATGCTGCAAGCAGTCATTTCAGCTAGAGAGGAGAGGCTACTGAAAATGAACATTACCTTGAGCAGAGAAACCACAGACTCAAATACAGTGCTTAGCAAATTGAACAGTAAATGTATTTAAATGGAAGGATAGATAAACAAAACACTCCTTTATCTTTTAGTTTACTTCTACCACAAAGGAATAAACATGCGCGCGCGCGCACACACACACACACACACACACACACACACTAAAGAGAAAAGAGAATTCAGATAAATAAGAGAGATAGGAAAGGGGAAAATTAAAAATCATTTAATGTCCAACATGTGCTGGACAGTGTGTGCAGTCCTTTCTATAGACCAAGTCGTTTAATTATCATCATTTTACAGATGAGAACAATGAGACCTGGAGTCCTTGTGGTTTGTCAAAGATGACATAGCCTGTTCACACTAGTAGAGTTTATTCCAGAACACAGGTATATGCTTGCCCAGTCAGGACTTTGATAACACCGGAGATTTCCATAGCTTGCAATAGACAGTAGTTCTAAGTAATATTCATCAGTAATTAATATACACTGTATACACCATGTAATTTGAACTTGAGTATTCCTGTGAACATTACCTCCTTGTAGAAATCTCCATTTCACAGATGAGGGCTCTGGGAAAAGGAGACAGGCAGTGATGAGCCCAAGGCCACACTTGTAATAATGACTCAAGAACTTGAATCCAACACAGATTGGCTTTGGAAACTGCGCCCTTAACTTCTTCCGCGCTTTGTATAGATTACTCCCCATCACAGCTTGCTTGGGAAGCACTGTTTTCTGTCTGGTGTTCTGGAACAATTGTCATGTGCACCACTGGATTATATATATTAATATTTACAATTGAGCTGATGTGCTGAGTTTGCATAGGAATAGCCTGCTCTTTGAATGTGTTGGCACCCGTCTTTACTCTCTTTACTTGAAATTGTCTAGCTCTCTGTGCGCTGCAGGCTGAGGGCCTGTGCTTACTTTAGCTTTATTTTGACTTTCTTTCAAATTCCGTTTGCTTTGTTGGTGAAGGGTCTCTCACTTTGTAGCCCATGCTGATCTTTTCAACCCCCCTGCCTCAGGCTAACAGAGTGGATGTGTAAACAGGATCCACCATTCTGCTGCATGCAAAAAACATACCTAAGCAACAGAGATAGACTCAGAGTAAAGAGCTGGAAAAAAATTCCAAGCAAACAGACCCAAGAAGCAAGCTGGAGTGCCCATTCTAATATCTAATAAAATAATATTCAAACCAAAATTAATCAAAAAAGATGGAAAAGTACACTTCATACTCATCAAAGGGAAAATCCACCAAGATGACATCTCAATTAACATTTATGCCTCAAATGCAAGGGCACCCACATTTGTATACAAAAGGAACGTTACTAAAGCTTAGACCACACATTGAAGCCCACATATTAGTAATGAGAGACTTCAACACCCTGCTGTTACCAACAGACAGGTCATTGAGACAGAAACTAAACAGAAATAATGAAACTAACAGAGGTTATGAACCAAATGGACCTAACAGATATCTACAGAACCTTTCACCCAAACACAAAAGAATATACACCTCTTCAAATTAGAAGGCTCAATTGAATGTGGGTATTGGTTCATTTACTGAAGAGTCATAGAATCTTAGCTACTTTCCTTATAGGAAACCCAGGTATACCTGGGTTTCCTATAAGGAAAGTAGCTAAGATATACTTCCTAAATATGTAGGAAGATATTTCCTGTGCTTTGGATCTCACAGCATGATAAAGAAAGAAGACATTCTGAATTACTCACAGGAATGGAAGCATGTGTCAAGTAATAGTTACTTTCAAGGTTGAAACATCATCCTGCAGGGAAGCTGCTTAAGCAGGAAGGTAAACAAAATATTGAGAGCAGCTGAGTCACTTGGAAGGGACATTCTCCAACTCGTTGAGCTTCAGGCTGTGCCATGTGGAAATTACAGAGCAAAGGGGCTCAAGGCTATGTTAAAAGTTCTTGTAAAAGTCTAGACAAGAGCTGACTCCGGATTAGCTTGGTAATATCAAAGGAGATGCAGACATAAGATATGTAAAGCATATGAAATGAATAGGACTTGATAGCTCTTGGGAGGAGATGCCATTTATTGAGAGAAAGAATAGAGCCAAGATTTAGAGAGATTGATAAATGTAACCTTTATATATTTACTCTACTAAGGGATGAAATTAATTTTAACAAAAATTTCTTACCCTGTAAAATATAAAAAAAGAATGTGAGCATAATTCTGACCTGAATTCATCTCAGGTTTATTTTTACTAGCTCATGAAACTCATTCTCAAAATTACTTCTTAATATGTAACTTGTGTTAACTTATGTAACATATGTAACTTAATATGTATATTGTGTTAAAATATCTGTTTCAACAAAACGAGCCTTTTCCAAAGCTATTCACAAAACAGGGCAACACATTGAAAATTAGTTTTACAAGGTTCCAGAGTAAAGGATTTCAATATGATCATTAACTCTAGTTCTTTATAATAAGATTGGCAACCACTGAAGCAAGTACAAAAAGGGCTTTAGGGTTGGTTTGTGTCATATAACATATCTACTATTAACAAAGCTGATAAAAACAAAATGGAAAAAATGCTAACAGAAAAGCAGCTTCGTTGGGTTTTCTGATGGTATCTGATTACATGTACCATCTATAAGCTTTGTGGGAAAATACATGCCCAGGTTTCATGCTTTCTTTTTGCCTTCTGTAGGAACCTTCAGAGATGTTATCTATCGGTTGAAATAGCATCATTATTTTTAGTTCAAACCTGGTTAATAATGCATTTTTTGTACTGACATATTTTCATAAATATTCAAGTTCGAAAATTTTTTGGAGAAAAAATTATGCATTTCCATTTTTAGGAAGCGAACACCCAAGAGAATTTCCCACGCATAGAAATTAAAGAAGGAATAGATAAATGGGTGGATTTCAGCTCCGTGTGGGTGGGGAAACTGGATGGTGATTGAGTGACAGGCATCTACCTCTTAATGTTCTATTTTAAAGAGGCAGAACGCTCAACCTGAAAACAATAGATATATTCAAAACCTTCACAGCTAAGGTACATACTTCTTTGTGAAACTTTCAAAATATGTTGTTCTGAAATCTTGAAAGTGCACAGCATTTTTAGCAATTTAATGGGGCCACACCATAAAGAACCACTGTTCGGCAGAGGGAACTGCCTAATTATTTCTTCTAAGTCTCTAGAGTAGTTATGGAGGAGTGCCTCGCAGATCCCACTTCCAGACAGTTTGTCAAGTGGAGGGAGGGCTGCCAGTTTACAGCTGCAACATCTCCAGAACCTATTGTCAAATCAAGCCAAAGCCTACTGTCTCACTGAAATGAAAATTCCAGAGAGGACTAGAAATTCGGGGCACATATCGGATATTATAGAAGAAGAGATCGCAAACCTAGTCTGAAAGGATAAACAAGTGATAGCCAGCTAAACAGGAAGGGAAAGACCTTTCTAGGCAAACCCACAATGGCCATGAGGATCCAGGAGGGGAGGAGCATGAGGACAGAGAGGAGCATGTTAGCTCAGTGGTAAGTATGGGCACATTCACTGCTGAGCCTGTGAATCATCATTAAGTGTGTGCCACGGGAAGCATTTTCAATGCTAAGTAAGTTCTGTGCAAATCAGCATCAGGCAGTTTTACTGCTGAACTTCTCAGAGCTGTTTGTTCAGGGCTAGGAAAGTTCAGTGCAGAGTGTTTTCAATACTTAACACATTCAATACTGAGCATATTCAGTGACTGGCATGTTACTTCAGAGGATGCTACAGTCCATGCAAAGCATGTCAGATACTGATTATGTCCCACGTATGCATGTTCAGTACTAAGCAGCAATATTGCATAATAAAGATGTGAGTGGAGGAGACTGAAGAGAGGGAGTGCATTGTGTGGCCAACCAGGAGCCTCATCCCAGTCTACAGTTTACAGGGAACCCCTGAGTTTACTGACCAACAAAATGCATGCATTTCTAATTATTCTTGAAATACAGTTCCTGCAAAACACATCAAAGACTCAAAGTCATGGTTTTAGATAAGTTGTTCTCGCTACAGTATGGAGAAAGGATTTATAGAGGGATCAGATGACAGCGAGAATACATATAGTGGGTTAGATGGGCCCCCACTTATCCAAATGAGTGTGCACTTCAGCTCCAGTGCACATCCACTTTAAATCTTGAGGAAAAATTAAATCTCCTTCCAAGATTTTTTCAGATTCTGGAGTTTTCAGAGGTGGGGGGCGGGGGGTGGGGGAGACTTCCTTGATTACTTCAGGTTCAATTTATCTTCTTGGGTGACATTACAAACTGTCATGTCCCGTGCCCTTCTCACCTCTTTCCCCACTATATCCAGAAACAACATGTGGTGCCTGTTCTTAATCCCACCTCACCTCCTCCATCTGTACATCCTCCTGGCACAGTCCTCCAAACACAGCCTTTGGGTGTGTAGCAAATTTCACCAAAGATTTTTAGGGAGGATAGGTAGGGTTGAAGGATGAGCATGGATTGGAAATGCTTTCTTTGGATAAATCAGAAGCTTTCTACTATTTTGTTTTAATGCCCTGAGAGGCAACACCTTAAAAAGATTCTCAGCACATAATTAATCACCCAAATCCCTGGTTATTTACTCCATACTAGAAACAATTAAGTTGTGTGACTATTAGGGAATGGATATACAGATGCTGATAAAGATATACAGTGGAACATATCCAGAGCTTAAAAAGAAAAAGAAATAATTTGACAAGCTGTGAAAAAACATAGGGGAAACTTGATAAGTGAAAGACACTAGTCAGAAATGGCTACACACTGTATGATTCCAACATGATATTTTGGATGAGGTGATATTTTGGAAAAGGAAAACAAGGGTAAAGAAAGTAAACAGATCCAATACTGAGAAAGATGGGGGAGAAAGGAGAAATGAAGGGACAAGCTGTGTGTGTGTGAGGGAGGGCGGGGCGTAGAGAGCACAAGATTGTAGGGCAGAGAAACTTCCATTCATCAAACTAGAAGGGCAGACACAAGCCATTATGCATTTGTCAAAATCCATAGAGGGTACAATGCCAAGAAGGAAGTATAATGCAAAGTGTGGGCTGTTATTAGTCAACAATTTGTCAGTGTTATATTTTAATTATGACAAATATCATACATTTCAAGCATTATTATAATGTAAGCTATCAGTAATAGAGGAAATACGTGAAGGAGTAGATATACAGATATATTCTCAGATTCTATCTCTTCAATTATTATTAAGCCTAATTCTTAGTGCTCTTGATAGAGTCTTTGAGGGAAAAACTTCCATCTGAATCTTCCCAAGCAAAGCCTCCCTCATCTGCATTGTTCTTGGCATTTTTGTCTTCCCAGTTCAGCCCAAAGCTCTGAGAACTCAATGGCTCCCATCCCAAAGTTCTAAACACTTCCACAATACACTCAAAAACCACTGTGGTCAGGTCTTTTCATCGCAACCCCACTTCTTGTACTAATTTCCATATTCGCTTGCTTTCTGCTGTTGTGATAAATACTGGCCAAGTCCAACTTTTAGCTTGCAACCTCTAAGTTGCAGTCCAACAGTGAAGGGCGTGAGGCAGAAACCCGGAGGCAGGAACTGAAGCAGAGACTACGGAGGAATATGTTTACTGTCTTGCTCCTAGTCCCAGGCACAGTTACTTTTCATATACCTACCAGAATCATCTGCCTTGGGTTGCACCAGCTACAGTGGGTTAAAACTTTGCACACTAATCATTAATCAAAAAATTCCTCAGTAGGCTTGCCTATAGGCCAATCTGAGGGAGACATGTTCTCAATTGAGGTTCCTTCACTCCGGATGACTCTAGCTTGTCTCAAGTTGATGGAAACTAACCAGCACAGATATTTACTGTGTTAAGGAACATATTTTCAGGCTGGATGCATAGCTCAGTCTGTACAATGCTTGCACTGCCAATGTAAATGCTCGAATTTGACTTTCTAGATCCACTTTTTAAAAGCCAGGTACAGTGATATGCTTCTTATCTCAGAACTTGGGAGGCAGAGGCAGAAGGATCCCTGGGGAGAGTAGCTCAGCAGGGAGGTGGACAGCGCTTGAGGAAAAATAGCCAAGTTTATCCTCTGCCTTCCGCATGCATGTGCTTACTTGTGCTCAGTGCCTTCCACGTGCACGCACACACTCATCCTCACTCACCTGTACACACATGTGCTCCTGTACATGCTGATGCACATAGCTAAAAAGAGATTTTTCTATAACTAATCTGCTATAAGTTCTTATTTTGAAAAGATGCTAAATTTTGTCAAGTGCTGTGCTTCATCTGCACCTAATTAGATTCTCTTGTTATTTTTGTCTCATTCTCATTAATGTGGAAAATCATTCATATATTTGTATATATGATGTGCACTATTTTCCATAAACCATCCTTTGGATAGTGTCATCTAATGTATAGTGTAGTGTAGTGAAGTGTAGTGTAGTGTAGTGTAGTGTAGTGTAGTGTAGTGTAGTGTAGTGTAGTGGTGTAGTGTAGTATCTTATTTACTGTTGAATCTGGTGATTCAGATCAGGGATGCTTACCTGACACTGAGCCAGGCTGAAAACCTGAGGTGGTTTGGACTAATCTGAGTATGAGCTAGGCTGGAGCATGAGGCAGGCTTAGAACTCTGGACCATGGGAACTATCTTAGAGCTTGTGAAGCCTAGATCCTATACCTAGATGGTTTTCACATTCTTTAATTCCCCTGGATTAGTGTTCTGGTCACAGGAAAAATAGTTTTCATTTGGTATAAAAGGCTGATGTCTTTGCTTCTTTGGTCATATCCAGGCAAAAATGTGCTTATTCAAAAAATATGGGCTATGATATATATTGGCTGAGCCAATATACAGGAATTCCATTTAAAAATGACTCAGTTGTTCTAATTCATGTGAGTAGGATTATGTCTACCATGCTTAAGACTTAAGATTTTGCAATAGCCTTGAAAAGGCAATATATAATAACTTAAATGATGTTTTACTAAATGACAATCATATTTAACAGTCCTCAGATACTACAGAATGGGGCTGTGTTTTGAATTTATTTATGTATGTATTTATTTATTTATTTACATATTTATTTATTAGTGTGGTGGGCTGGATGAGAGATGTCTCCTAAAGGCTCAAGTATCTGAGCAATTGGTCTCCATTTGCTAGGGCTCTCATAGGAGAAATGCATGACTGAGGAAGGGCCTCGAGAGTTGATTGTCTAACCCTGCTTCCAGGTCCATCTCTGGGCTTCATGTATGTAGTTCAAGATATGATCTCTCAGTTTCCTGATTCCGCTGTTTTGCCTGCCATTTACTGCCACGCCTCTATGTCATATGGGATTCTTACCTCTTTAGAACTCCAAATCAAAATAAACATTTTCCCTTAAGTTTCTTTTGGTTGTGGTGTTAAATCACAGCAATAGAAAGTTGATTAATACATAGATAGGTAGGTATGTAGGTAGGTAGTTTGTAGGGCCGGGAATTGAAGGGCTAGATCCTCACACATACTAAACACTCTGCCATGGAGCTGCCTTCCCAGAGCCTCTGCTTAGTAATCACAAACAGAAATCTTCAGTGATGTGGGTATGGAAAGATCCCTGCTTTACTGGGTCATGGGTGTGGTGAATTCCCTTTGTCATCTTGCTCTCCATTCACCAGCCCCGAATTGCTCACTTCTATTAATGAACATGTATACCATTCACAGTACATAGCTATTTGTTTCTATACTTCTGATACTGATTATTTTATTCTTTTGAGACAGTATCTAGCCAACTCAAGTTGACCTTGAATTCCATCTCGTGAGTGCAGGCATTGCAGACATGTGCTACCATGGCTGTCTCAAATTATGACCTTTGATAAACTAGTCCTCAAAATTTCTCTTTTTGAGAAAGTTTTGCTATTTTTATTACCCCATAAAATATAGGCTACCAATTAATTATGGTCTTGGGAAAACTTCTTTCTCGTTTGACATAATTCTAGAATGTGTGATTGCCCCAAGTGCTGTAGACCTTGTTCGCCTTTATTTTGCCATCTTTCTTTATCTTTCTTTCTGTTTAACGGATTGATTAAAGGTGCGAAGTCTTCTGTTTTGTTTCTTTATGTATAAAATAAAATGGTGAGTCTCTGATCTCCTTGACCTTTCCACACACATTATAAAATTATCTCATGAAAGATTATCTTGTTCAGCATTTTGGTCCTTGATCTTACCATCTTCTGAGAAGCTGGCCTCTGATAAGCTGCGGTGAAAGTGTCATGGCTAGCCATGGTTATGGCAGTAGTGACACTTGTTTCATCTCTCATAGGACATGTCATCTTTCAAGATTCTGCCTCGGATGGATGAGAAGGAAAGAAGTATCAGTTTCCTGGCCTGCAAGATCCCTGCCAGGCTCTCTATGACTTTCTTCACAGCTTCCTTCTCTGTTCTCAGTAGGAAAAGATTCTAGGGTATGGCACCTAGTCCTGAGGAAGTGACACGTTCTCCAGAGCAGTGCTTCTCAACCTTTCTAATGCTGTGACCCTTTAATACAGCTCCTTATGCTGTGCTGACCCTCAAATCCTATAATTATTTTCATTGCTATTTCATAACTATAATTTTGCTTTTTTATGAATCATGATGTAAATATCTGTGTTTTCTTATGGTCCTAGGCCACTTCTGTAAAAGGACTGTCAACTCCTAAACAGGTTGGGGGACCCACAGGTTGAGAAGGACTGCTCTAGAAGCTGGAATACTAATTTTCTGTCAAGGAGATTCCCAAATCTGTTTTTCTGAAAAGAACATATTTCAAATTTAACATTCTACTTACAAATGAATACCCATGCCTTAATTCATTGTAGTTTGGCCACAGTAATTGTTCTTTCGGAAGCTCCTGTGATTCAAGTACCAGAAAAATTTTTTTGTCGAAAACGAGGAGTTTATGACACTATGTGAGTCACCCAGGAGCTCACAGGAAGTCCAGCCACTCCTCAGAACATCCAGCACCTTGGGGAAATTGAGGACAACTTTTGCTGAGCTCCCGGCAGACATCCTCATGTGTGCTGAGTACTTTGGGGTACATAGGTGAGTGAGTGAAGGATAGACCTGTGACTGTAGAATTGAGCATCAAGGCACAATTTCTGTATGTGCCAGTTGGCTAGATAATGGTACATGATGGGGTGATGGACTGAAAATAAGCATTTTGGGGATAGCTCAGTGGAAAGCGCTTGCCCAAAAGCATGAACCCTGGATTGCACCCACTAGTACTACACATACAAAAAATTCTAACACTCAAAAAAGGTATTCTAAAAAGGATGGGATTTACACAGAATCTTCCATGGAGGAAGTGGAGTGTGCTGAAATATGTATGATCTTCTCTTATGTCTCAGTATCTCAGTGATCCACCTCCAGGATCCTAGGAAAGTCTCTGAGCTTGTTTTTTTTTTTTTTTAACTTCAGCATGCAGGAAGATAATATCTACCGCTCACAGCTGTGACTATAATATGATAATGTATACTCCATGGATCAGTTGATGCTAATTATGATTAAGGAAGAGTGGGCCACAAAGGATTCATAAATAAAGCTGCATACCCTTGTGGGAAGGCTCATAGAGGAACCTGATGAATGGCCAGCGTTGAGCATCAATAATTTTAGTTTTATCTGAATTAGCACTTCCCAAGCATAGTCTGGATTACCAACATCAGAATCATGTCAGCACTCACTAAGGATAGATTCACACCATGATCTACACATGTGTGTTCTTCTACAAGCAGCCCAGGGACTGTCACTTAGTTAGCTACAACCAATAAAGTTCTTTTAGAAATACACAAATTATTCAAGCCCCATGTCAATGGAAGGTAAGTCAATGGAGCGACATCATTTGGATGGGTATCAAAACATTGCTGACTCATCAGAAAGTTAAGCCCTACCCCATTTTCATCCTAAGCCCTGTTTTGGACTTATCTCAAGAACTTTCAGTTTTTTGCACGCTGACCTCTTCTCCCACCTGTCCACTTCTATCCTAATGAATGAAGTCAACCTGGCATCAGGGCATCAGTCGCTAAGACCTAAGCATTTCCTGCAACTCCTTTCTGAATCTTTGAAGAACTACTCTGTGCCTGGTCCCAATTTCTCAGTTCTCTCTCTTCAGTGCCTTTCAAGTTAAATTTTCCCTTTTGTATTTTTACTGCCATCACCCTAGTTCATAACAGGAGAGCTAAAGTGTATATTGTCTTCTTTATTTTAAAACAATATTATTCATTTGTTAGTATATTTTAGAAAGCCATATTAAAATATATTTAGAAAGATCACCAACTTAGGATATAATATAGTAATAAGATCATGCTACTTTTCTTAAAATCCTTGGACTGCACTCCACCACAATCTGAACATTATTAGACCTTAATTTCATACACAAGGTTCATCATCAGTTCCCACCCCAGTGCTTGGTACTCAGCACCTGAACCTAAACATACTGTAGTACTTCTGGTACTGCTGGCCAAGTGGTTTCCTGTTTGTATGATTTTTAGTAAATGCTTCCACTTCAACAGACTCCATGTTCATCATCCAGGAGATGTCTCTCCAAGGGTTCCTGCCTCTGTGAAGTATTCCCTAACCATCTCTGTTTACTTTTATTTACTATTAAGTAGTTTTCAAAAGCTCGTTCACTCAATAAATGTCTATTAAACATTCATACACCAAACATTCTATGCACTAAGAATGCATGAGGGTACTATAGACCTGTTTAGAGATAGTTCTGTGGGGATATTCCAATCCTCGTTGTCAGCAGTCTAGTCCACATGGCAAACAGTACTCATGAGTCAGCAATCGCAATTCAGTCCAGAAGAATCCAAGAGGCTCCTCCAATCAGCCTGGGTCTGTGGAAATGGCAAGAAGCTGCTGGAATATCACAAGAAGTTCTTTGGTGAGTAATAATCTACAAAGTCACTCTAAGTGAAGATCAACAACATGATGCGAGGAGAACCCAAACAAGAGCGTGTCAGGGAAGACTAGTGAGGCAGAGCAAGGTGAACCAATGCCAGTGCCTCCTCCTACTGTCTGTGGGATCATATTTACATTCTTCTTAATATCACATGTCCTCTCACATGTCTGCTTCAGCAAAATAGCCTTTTACTTGTGTCTGTTTCAGCAAAACATTATTTACTGTGTCTACTTCAATCCTTTCACCTGTGACTGCTTCAGCTAAACATGCTTTTGCCTGTTTGCCCCAGCAAAACATACGACATAACTGAGTTTCCACACAAACTAGAAATTTCCACTTCCCTCCCCCTTCACAGTTTTGTGCCCCTCTCTTCATGACGTCCAATTTGTGCTGTCCATATATTTATGAATGTGTGGGCTTCCATTGGAGAGATGTCAACCTATCACTCTTATGGCTCCATCTCCCAGCAGCCATCGATTGCTAGTAGCTCCTCAGCTGGGGAAGGGGATAAAACGTGGATTCATGCCCATATCCTGCCTCCATGATGGGATTTGGGCTGGTTTCATCTTGCACGGGGCTTGTATGTGCTCTTGTGATCACTACGAATTCATATGTGCTGCTGCACTCTTGTGTCCAGAAATCAGTCTCTTTGTATTCATTCAGTACCCCTGGCTCTTCTAGTCTTTCTACCCTGTCTTTTGCAATGATCTCTGAGCCAGTCTAGGGGTAGATGCAGTATAGATGTTCCTGCAATATTTCCAGATCCATTTTTAACCATGCTGGTTATTGTCCTCTCACAATTTTACTCTCAATTATTGAGAAAATATGGTGAGGTTACAATGTAATAAGGGCTGTGAAAATGCCCCCATGGAACTAGGCTCACTGTGACATGATACTATCTGTTCTTGACACATTGTATTTTCTAGTGATACTGTCTATTCTTGACACATTGTATTTTTTAGTATTCGTCATTCAGTTCTGAGGTTTACAGACACAGACCACTAAATGATGATCATTAAGTTCCACATCACTGTCCACTTACAGCATCTTAGTCACATTTTTTTGCCTGTTATCAATAGATAGAGTTTCTCCAAACAATATGAGCTGTTACCATCGGCCTCAGTTTTCTTCAAGAATTTGAAGGTAAGACCCTATTTATTGCTGAAGATATCACACACACACACACATCAGAAACGGAATTTGAAGGAAGTGATCTAAAATTGACTTGGAAGCCTCCTCCCAAGAACTTGGTGGCATGATACCTGGGGCAGCTGTGCAGGATGTCAAGGGAGAGGAACAATCAGTAATCCTATGAGCTGTAAAGGTGTGAAATATAACAATGACTGGACTGGCAAGCTCTCCAGAATGGTCCAAGAGGGTATTTTGAGGATAGTTATCAGGGGTCTAATTAGACTTAAGGCCTGAGCAATAGGAAAGAATTTATGGCTAGTACTGTAAGCCTAGCTAGCTATCTGTATCTTGAGAGCTTATAGACCCTAAAAGAGAGCCCACTACTGCCATTTTTCTAAACCAATACAATTTCTAAATTTATTCTAAATCTTATCCTTATACTCACAGGTAAGTGTAGCTCTTGATTCTCATCAAAGGAGTTTCCTTTTGTAGCAGATGGAGATTATTAAAAACGTTTGCCATTCACAGCTGGCAAAAGTACAGAGAACAAGTGACTGGAGTGTGCTCAACTACAACTGATAGATTTGTAATGGAGCCCTATAAATTCTCCAGGAGATGGGGGCTGAAGTTTGTGAGAGCCAGAGGTCCAGGATGCCTGCAGATAGTAGTGTTCCTCCAACATGCCAGACAATACTGGACAAGACCGTCATAATAGCAACATCAATTGATCAGCCAATGTGGAAATTCTGCAGTGGCTCCCCCTTAGATGAAGAGCTACAGGTGCTTAGTAGCTGGTAAAAGAGAGGAAAAGAGCTTTCTATAGGGGTGAGCTTCCACATAGATTATCTTAACCCAACTGGTCAGCCCTGGATATGTGTACATTAACTGTCCTAACTAACTAAATGGCCTCAGTCAGTAGTATATGAGTATCTATTAATAATCATTTAAACAGGGATTACAAAATGAATTGAGGAGAGGTAGAAATGGGGGGACTTGAAGATGAGGGAAAGGGCAGGAGTGATAGAGATGCAGTGGTCATGAAGTTCTTAAAAATTATTTTTTCAAGATACCACCAGGACAGATACATTGATGTTACAATGAAAAACAGAAATACAAAAGAGCAATGTTAAAAAAGTCTTTGAAAAATATTTTTATTTATTCTTTGAGAATTTTATATGCATATACAGTGTATTTTTCTTTTGTATTTTCTTTTTACATTTTTATATTTTTTTTAATTTTATTTTCTATATTCTATGTTTACATTCCAAAGGCTTTCCCCTTTCCCAGTTCCCACCCACCATAGTTCCCATAGTTCCTCTCCCCCCCATCTGTTCCCCAATAATTCCCCCTCCCCCCTCGGTTTCTTTACTAAACTGGAAGCAATCTTTACAGGCCCAGGGTCCTCTCCTTTCTTCTTCTTGGGAATCATTTGACTTGCTATTTGTGTCTTGAGTATTTAGGGCTTCTGGGCTCATTAATATCCACTTATCAGTGATTGCATTTCAGGTGCATTCTTTTGTGATTGGGTTAACTCACTCAGGATGATATTTTCCAGGTCTAACCATTTACCTACAAATTGCATGAATTCATTATTTTTAATTGCTGTGTAGTATTCCATTGTATAAATATACCACATTTTCTGTATCCATTCCTCCTTTGAGGGATATTTGGGCTGCTTCCAATTTCTGGCTATTATAAACAAGGCTGCTATAAACATAGTGGAGCATGTGTCCTTATTGCATGCAGGGGAATCCTCTGGGTATATGCCCAGGAGTGGTATGCCAGGGTCCTCTGGAAGTAACATGCCCAATTTTCTGAGGAACCGCCAAACTGATTTCCAGAGCGGTTTTACCATTTTGCAATCCCACCAACAGTGGAGGAGTGTTCCTCTTTCTCCACATCCTCGCCAGCACTTGTTGTCTCTTGAGTTTTTAATCTTAGCCATTCTGACTGGTGTGAGGTGGAATCTCAGGGTTGTTTTGATTTGCATTTCCCTGATGACTAATGATGTTGAACATCTTTTAAGGTGTTTCTCGGCCATCCGAATTTCTTCTGGTGAAAATTCTTTTTTTAGCTCTGTGCCCCATTTTTTGATAGGGTTATTTGTTTCTTTGCGGTCTAACTTCTTGAGTTCTTTGTATATATTGGATATTAGCCCTCTGTCGGATGTGGAGTTGGTGAAGATCTTTTCCCACTTTGTTGGTTGCCGTTTTGTCCTTCTGACAGTGTCCTTTGCTTTGCAGAAACTTTGTAATTTTATGAGGTCCCATTTGTCGATTCTTGATCTTAGAGCATAAGCTATTGGTGTTCTGTTCAGGAACTTTTCCCCTGTGCCCAAGTCCTCCAGGGTCTTCCCAAGTTTCTTTTCTAATAGTTTCAGTGTGTCTGGTTTTATGTGGAGGTCCTTGATCCACTTGGAGTTGATCTTAGTGCAAAGAGATAATATTGGATCAATTCGCATTCTTCTGCATGTTGACTTCCAGTTGAACCAGCACCATTTGTTAAAAAGGCTATCTTTATTCCACCGGATGGTTGTGGCTCCTTTATCAAAGATCAAGTGACCATAAGTCTGTGGGTTAACCTCTGGGTCTTCAATCCTGTTCCATTGATCTGCTTGCCTGTTGCTATACCAATACCATGCAGTTTTTAACACAATTGCTCTGTAGTACTGCTTGAGGTCAGGGATATTGATTCCCCCAGAAGTCCTTTTATTGTTGAGAATAGTTTTAGCTATCCTGGGTTTTTTGTTGCTCCAGATGAATTTGAGAATTGCTCTTTCTAGATCTATGAAGAATTGAGTTGGGATTTTGATGGGGATCGCATTGAATCTGTATATTGCTTTTGGCAAGATGGCCATTTTTACTATATTGATCCTGCCAATCCAGGAGCAAGAAATATTTTTCCATCTTCTGAGGTCTTCTTCGATTTCTTTCTTCAAGGACTTGAAGTTCCTGTTGTACAGATCTTTCACTTGTTTGGTTAGAGTTACGCCAAGATACTTTATGTTGTTTGTGGCTATTGTGAAGGGTGTTATTTCCCTAATTTCTTTCTCTGCCTGCTTGTCCTTTGAGTACAAGAAGGCCACTGACTTGCTTGAGTTAATTTTATAACCTGCCACTTTGCTGAAGTTGTTTATCAGCTGTAGAAGTTCTCTGGTGGAGTTTTTTGGGTCGCTTAGGTAAACTATCATATCGTCTGCAAATAATGATAGTTTCACTTCTTCCTTTCCAATTTGTATCCCTTTGACTTCCTTATGTTGTCTAATTGCTCTTGCTAGAACTTCAAGTACTATATTGAAAAGATATGGAGAGAGAGGGCAGCCTTGTCTAGTCCCTGATTTTAGTGGGAATGCTTCAAGTTTCTCTCCATTTATTTTGATGTTGGCTACTGGTTGGCTGTAGATTGCTTTTACTATGTTTAGGTATGGGCCTTGAATTCCTGCTCTTTCCAAGACTTTTAGCATGAAAGGATGCTGAATTTTGTCGAATGCTTTTTCAGCATCTAATGAGATGACCATGTGGTTTTTTTCTTTCAGTTTGTTTATGTAGTGGATTACATTGATGGATTTCCGTATATTGAACCATCCCTGCATCCCTGGGATGAAGCCTACTTGATCATGGTGGATGATCGTTTTGATGTGCTCTTGGATTCGGTTAGCAAGAATTTTATTTAGTATTTTTGCATCTATATTCATAAGAGAAATTGGCCTGTAGTTCTCTTTCTTTGTTGGATCTTTTTGTGGTTTAGGTATTAGCGTAATTGTGGCTTCGAAGAATGAGTTGGGCAGTGTCCCTTCTGTCTCTATTTTGTGGAATAGTTTGGAGAGTATTGGTGTTAAGTCTTCTTTGAAGGTCTGGTAGAATTCTGCACTAAAACCATCTGGCCCCGTACTTTTTTTGGTTGGGAGGCTTTCTATAACCCCTTCTATTTCTTTAGGGGTTATGGGACTATTTAGCTGATCTACTTGATGCTGATTTAATTTTGGTATTTGATATCTGTCTAGGAAATTGTCCATTTCCTCCAGGTTCTCCAGTTGTTTTGAGTATAGACCTTTGTAGTAGGATCTGATGATGTTTTGAATTTCCTCAGTTTCTGTTGTTATGTCTCCCTTTTCATTTCTAATTTTGTTAATTTGTATACTGTCTCTGTCCTTTGGTTAGTCTGGCTAAGGGTTTATCTATCTTGTTGATTTTCTCAAAGAACCAGCTCCTGGTCTTGTTGATTCTTTGTATGGTTCTCTTTGTTTCTATTTGATTGATTTCAGCCCTGAGTTTGATGATTTCTTGTCTTCTACTCCTCCTGGGTGAATTAACTTGTTTTTCTTCCAGGGCTTTAAGGTGTGCCATTAAGCTGCTAGTATATGCTCTCTCCAGTTTCTTTTTGGATGCACTTAGAGCTATGAGTTTTCCTCTTAGCACTGCTTTCATTGTGTCCCATAGATTTGGGTAGGTTGTACCTTCATTTTCATTGAATTCTAAAAAGTCTTTGATTTCTTTTTTTATTTCTTCCTTGACCAAGGTGTCATTGAGTAGAGTATTGTTCAGTTTCCATGTGTATGTGGGCTTTCTGTTGTTTTTGTTGTTATTGAAGACCACTCTTACTCCATGGTGATCTGATAGAAGGCATGGGATTAGCTCGATCTTCTTGTATTTGTTGACATCTGTCTTGTGACCAATTATATGGTCTATTTTGGAGAAGGTCCCATGTGGAGCTGAGAAAAAGGTATATTCTTTAGCTTTAGGATGAAATGTCCTATATATATCTGTTAAATCCAATTGGTCCAGAGTTTCAATTAGTTTCGCTGTGTCCCTGTTTAGTTTCTGCTTTCCTGATCGGTCCATTGAGGAGAGTGGAGTGTTGAAGTCACCCACAATTATTGTGTTAGGTGTAATGTGTGCTTTAAGCTTTAGTAAGGTTTCTTTTACGAATGAGGCTGCCCTTGCATTTGGAGCATAGATGTTCAGTATTGAGAGCTCTTCTTGGTGGATTTTTCCTTTGGCCAGCAAGAAGTGACCTTCTGAGTCTCTTTTGATGATTTTAGGTTGGAAGTCAATTTTATCTGATATTAGAATGGCTACTCCAGCTTGTTTCCTGAGACCGTTTGCTTGTAAAATTGTCTTCCAGCCTTTTACTCTAAGGCAGTGTTTGTCTTTGACACTGAGATGTGTTTCCTGTATGCAGCAAAATGTAGGGTCCTGTTTCCGTATCCAGTCTGTTAATCTATGTCTTTTTATTGGGGAATTGAGTCCATTGATGTTAAGAGATATTAAGGAATAGTAATTATTTCCTCCAGACATTTTTGAAATTGTATTTATTTATTTTATTTATTTTTTATATTCGAGAGGTTACCTTCTTTTGGGTTTGATGAGAGGAGGTTTCTATCTTGCTTCTTCCCGGGTGTAGTTTCCGTCCTTGTCTTGGTGTTTTCCCCCTATTATCCTTTGTAGGGCTGGATTTGTGGAAAGATATCGTGCAAATTTGGTTTTGTCATGGAATACCTTGATGTCTCCATCTATGGTGATTGAGAGCTTTGCTGGGTAAAGTAGTTTTGGCTGAAGTTTGTGTTCTCTTAGAGTTTGCATGATATCTGCCCAGGATCTTCTAGCTTTCATGGTCTCAGGTGAGAAGTCTGGTGTTATTCTGATAGGTCTTCCTTTATAAGTTACTTGGCCTTTTTCTCTTGCTGCCTTTAATATTCTTTCTTTGTTTAGTACATTTGGAGTTTTGATTATTATGTGACGGGATGTATTTCTGTTCTGATCCAGTCTGTTTGGGGTTCTGTATGCTTCTTGTATATTCATGGGCATCTCTCTCTTTAGGTTGGGGAAGTTTTCTTCCATAATTTTGTAGAAGATATTTGCTGGCCCTTTAACTTGTACATCTTCATTCTTGTCTATACCTATAATCCTTAGGTTTGGTCTTCTCATTGTGTCCTGGATTTCCTGGATGTTTTGGGTTACAGCCTTTTTGCATTTAGTATTTTCTTTGACTGTTGAATCAATGGTTCCTATGGTATCTTCGGCTTCTGATATTCTGTCTTCTATCTCTTGTATTCTATTGTTGATATTTGCATCTATGGCTCCTGATTTCTTCCCAAGGTTTTCTATCTCCAATGTTGTCTCCCTCTGCGATTTCTTAGTTGTTTCTACTTCTGTTTTTAGTGCCTGGATGGATGTGCTCAGATCTTTCGCTTGCTTGATTGTGTTTTCATGTATTTCTTTAATAGATTTTTGTGTTTCCTCTTTCATAGCTTCAACTTGTTGGCCCACGTTCTTCTGTATTTCTTTAAGTGATTTTTGTCTTTCCTCCTTATTGTCTTCTTCTTTTTGATCCATCTTCTCCTGCATTTCTTGAAGTGATTTTTGTATTTGCCTTGTAAAGGCTTCTAACTTTTGATCCATTTTCTCTTCTATTTCTTTACGAGATTTTTCTATGTGTTCAGCTACCAGCATCCTGACCAGTGATTTTACATCCAAGTCTTGTTTTTCTGGTGTTTTGGGGTATCCAGGGCTTCCTGTTGTTGGCGAACTGGGTTCAGATGCTGTCATGTTGTCCTGATTTCTGTTAGTGACATTCCTTCGTTTACCTTTTGCCATCTGGTTATTTCTGGTGTTAGTTGACCTTGTTGTCACTGGCTGGTGTTTGAATCTCCTATGAGGCTGGGCTTACCTGTTGTTTCTCTACTGGTGGTTATGCGTGATTGCTGCTCAACGGGATCACGAGCTGGCTGCCACCCACTGACTTTGTGCACGGCCTGAGGTCTCCGGGAAGTGTGGGGGAGTGCAGCAGAGCCTCGGCAGGTGCTGCTGGGCCTGCCTAGTAGCGAGAGCCTAGCAGATCCCCCCACGTGGTAGCCCCTGATGGAATCTGTCTACCTGTTCCTTTCCAGCTGTGTTCTGGTTGCAGTATGGAGGCCTGCCGCTATCGCTGGTCCGGGCTCCTGGGGAGCTGGGTGGTGCCGGTTGCCTCGGTGCACGGCCTAAGCTCGCAGGGACGTGCTGCAGATCCTAGGCGCCTGGGCCCGCCTGTGGGCGAGAGCTTAGC
Organism: Apodemus agrarius; assembly: GCA_964023405.1. Lineage (NCBI taxonomy): Eukaryota > Metazoa > Chordata > Mammalia > Rodentia > Muridae > Apodemus > Apodemus agrarius. The sequence goes on from OZ030017.1 coordinate 25,078,450, forward strand.
AGCTCTCCCTGCTCTAGCCCCAGGCGGAGTCTCTATCTGCACCTTTCCAGCTGTGTCCTGGTTGCAATATGGAGGCCTGCCGCTATAGCTGGTCCTCACTCTTCTTAATAAACAAGAATTGTTGCTTATCCTGGTTCTGTGGGCAGGGTCTGAGCACCTGGCAAGCTGGCTAGGTCTGGCTGACCTGCTACCAGCTGGATGGGATGCTGCAGACAAGATGGCGCTGCCTGCAGGGGGTTTGGGGTCTGGCCTGCGAGCACAGAGCGCAGGCACGGCCGCTGTATTCCAAACTGCTAGGCTGTGCGCAGTTCCTGCCCCCGACCTGAGTCCCCGGAGGTCTTAAACTCGGGCTGTCTCTGGTACCTGGTTCCGCCGGCAGGGTCTCAGCACCTGGCAGGCTGGCTACGTATGGCTGACCTGCTACCTGCTGGATGGGATGCTGCAGACAAGATGGCGCTGCCTGCAGGGGGTTCGGGGGTCTGGCCTGCGAGCGCAGAGCTCAGGCACGGCCGCTGAACTCCAAACCGCTAGGCTGTGCGCAGTTCCTGCCCCAGACCTGAGTCCCCGGAGGTCTTAAACTCGCCGGCAGGGTCTCAGCACCTGACAGGTTGGCTAGGTCTGGCTGATCCGCTACCGGCTGGATGGGATGCTGCAGACAAGATGACATTTTTATATTTTTAATTGAAGTAGTATAGTATTACTTCTTCCCCCACCCGTTACCTCCTTCTTGCCACTCCTATCCCTTCCTTCTCAAGTTGGTAGTTGATCAGATCTACTCTCTATCTTCACCCTCCAACTTCTCCCAGACCATACTCCCCCTTTCCCTCCCATCTTCAGATCTTTTTCTTTTTAACCCACAGAGTGCAATATGTGTTTCTGGTGTATATAAGAGTATAGAGAAACGTAGGACATGTGGACTGTGTCACCAGAGGAATGGGCATGGGACTGGTGTGGCAGAGAATGCTCATAGCCAGGAAGTCTCAGGATCTGAGATGGCAGAGTAGAGCTACTCCCTCCCTGTCTCCATACCCGCTTTAGAACACTTAACTAGGAGGCCCAGCTAAGGTGACCACAGGCATGTAGCATAGCACTGAGAATTCTTCCCCATCCAATAGAACATCACCAGAATTATCTCCTCAGCCAACAGAAAGCATTGGTCTCCCCCCTCCCGAAATCCCATGTCACTCCCCAAGGTTCATATAGTCATTGTCTACATGGAATAAACCACACAAGTTATTTCACCACGGATTGTCTGAGACTGGCTGTTTTTACCGAGCTATATAACACTTGGGGGAAAGCTTTCTCCCCTGAAGAGAAGAGCATTCATCATTGGACCTGGGACCTTCCTGCTTGGCCAGGCTCCCATTTCTCACAGAGATTATATCAGAGCATTGACTGCCAACATCTTTGCTGCCACCAAAGCCACAGGAACCCCAGGTACCTGACCTGCATTGGCCTACAGAACCTCTTTATTTCTTCTCTAAGAGCTATAACACTACAGACATTACCAATCAGACCAGGGCACTGTGAAACTATTTGTCCCAGATTCCACTACTCCTTCCTTGGTCTGGCATACAATGACGTCACACCCCAGAGGGAAGGGGTGGACTGAAGACACCACAGGGTCCAGCTTTTGCCTTTCCTTCTCTAAGCCAGTGTGCCACCAGGCACTCTACCAGGAGAGGCAGAATATGGAACCACAGAACAACCCACTGTAGCAGTAGTCCTCAACCCGTGGGTCATGACCTCTTCTCAGATATCCTGCATATTAGATATTTACATTGATCCCTAACAGTAACAAAATTATAGTTATGTATCATGGTTGTGGATCACTACACTATAAGGAACTGTATTAAAGGGTCGCAGCATTAGGAAGGTTAAGAATCACTGTACTAGTTTACTGACGACCTTGCATTGACCACATCCTTAAGGACAACTGACCCTTCTTCCTCCAGTAGTCATTGACTGTCAATCATACCTCTCCTAGGGGTGAAGTTTCATGAGCCTCCCCCACTACATACACACACACACACATACACACACACACACACACACACACACACACACCTATGCTTAAATTTTATCTGGCTTGATCTTACACAGGACTTACATAAAAAACTGTAGATACCATGAGTTCATATGTATGACAGCCCTGCCATGTCTGGAAAACACTGTTTTACGACAGCCCTTCCCCACCTCTGTCTCTTATATAATTTACATACAGCAGGAGCTATAATTGTTGGTACAATATTTACTTCTGAAAATTTCCATTTTTTCCCATATACTCATTTGGATTTTTCAGATCCTTAGCAAAATTAGATTAAAATGTATAACCAAAAAGGAAAATCCTGAAAGGTTTTCAGAATTCTGTATTATACTAGGCTCTGCTTTAATAAAAAAAAATCTTTATTTAAAATCCAACAACATCCAATCATACTCCTAGCCCAAATGGGTGTTCCATTTGCAATTTTGAGCTAAGCTGGAGAGGACAGAAACAACACTGTAGATTTGGTAGCCAGTACTGTGTGTGAAAGTCCTATGTGACGAATTTGAATCTCCCCAGTTATGAGGATGATACGGACGTGTGGGCAACTGGACTAAGAAAGGGGGCTTCTTTCTGAACTATCTGTATTAGACATCTCTAAGCTCTGGTTAGAAAGTAACTTCCCAAAGAAAAACACAATGACAAGTATGAATTTCAGCAACATGAGGACTTCGATCAGCCAATACAAAGGTCAGCTTTAAACATGTGACTACTTCAGCCGTGGGAAGCCAGGTCTCTAACATACTAAGAGCTTTCATGTTGACTTTGTTTCATCATCTTCCCATACTCCCCCAATCTCAATGCTTCTAAAATTATTATTATGCAAAAGGCATATGTGAGGGTCTTGAAATCATCCTCCCATAGTTCCCTGTGAATTATGCCCTTCTACCAGCAACCCCCTCCTAAGTTCTCTCAGAAGTCTCATCCTCCACATAGCAGCAGTTTGAAGTCTGGAGATGTCACCTCTTTTAGGTCGGGGTGTGGATAATGCTCCTGGGGTGTAGTATCTTAATCACAGCTCCTCAAGTTCAGTTTCTTCCAATCTGTGGACCTGCGACACATTCAAGCATTCCATATGGAGGAAGTCTTGTCTGCACAGAAAGTGAAAAGACTGTAGAAGAAAGGGCCTCAGTGCTGTTCCCAGAATCTGTATGTGCATCCTTTACTCTTAATATCCCAGATTTAAATAGTCACATCCAGTTAGGGGAAAGCCTCAGAATTACAATAGGAATGTCATATGTAAGGTTGTTTATCATGGTTGTCTTTTCAAGTCAAGATTCAGTTGTTTTTAGATAGGTCCCATAATATATTTGAAGTTGCCAACCTGTTGCTATGGGAAGGAAGTAGCAGTCCAGAACCCAGGCAGTGTGTCTAGAACCTTTGAAAATACATGGCTGTTTAAGGGACCCACCATGTTCTGGAGACAGTCATCACTGTGGATTAAGATGCCCTAACAGGGATCTAAAATGGGGCCATTCACATAAGATGTCAGTCTAAGGAGCCGCCAAAAAAACCACAAGCCCCAGACCAAGAGTTGACACAGAGTCAGGGCCTCTACAGCAAACCATTAGGGATGTTTCTGTTTTATTTATATCCAAGCTGACTTTTTCCTGTTATTTTATAGTATGGAAATTCATGAGAAACCATAAAAAATGTATAAATTTAGTCATCAGGTTCCATTTTTATGCTATGTTGTATCCGAACTATTTCAAAAGCCAATGCATAGACTTCACCCCAATGCTTACTTTAGCTTTTTATCAATATGGGAAGAGCTCTAGAAATTTCCAGGCAAGCAATTATTCCTAAATTGAAAGAATTTTTGTACTTGCCTTGTTTGGGTGGGATTTGAACATAAAGTTAATGGAAGGATACAAAGAGAAATGAGACAGAGTTAAGCTATGAATGAGTATTATGGAATAATAGTCTTGGGGTGTCTTTGGGTAGGGCATACAAGAGTGGATGAAGAGGTACTTTGGAAGAGTGAATTAAAGACTGTGTGTGTTTGCAGAAGCCTTAAGTCTTTCCATCCTATTACACAATGCCTATAGCTCTATCTCCAGCCTGCTGACAATGGGGCATTACTATACAGCATGTGCCTTCCCAACTACCTGGGTTTTTGGACCCTGGGAAACTTCACACAGGGTATGTAGTGACGTCAGACAGACTAACGCATGATCAGAACATAAAGGGCTCCTGCACCCTCCTTCTGGTTCTCGAGAAACCAACAGGAAATCTTCTGAAAATGATAGTTTCTTTGGGTTCATGTTTTCCTCATCTCTAGGATGAAGGCTGGGGTGTGTCCTCTCACACTGTTAACAGATGTGTGGGGCTTTGATTCTAGTGAGTTTTTTATCTACCCAAATTGTCTCCTAGGAAGTTTCAGTTTTGTGGAGAGCATTTCAGTCTTCTGCTCCCACCTTAAAATTGGCTGGACCACTTCCTCTTTGGACCAAACGGGCTCTGCTTATGCCAAACTGTCATTTTACAGTCTTCACAGTCAAACTTCAGTGACATTAAAAGGAGACACTTTTAAAACCACAACTATTAAATTATTATTTATTCTAGACTATTGGTTGGATGAGATCCACCAAGTGTTATCTCTTGAGTTTATACTATGTAAGTCAGTTGGTCTGATATCTTATGTGATCCATTTAAAGCAGCAACAGATATCCTTTCTCTCTTCTTTCTTCTCTCTCCCTCTAAAGTGTTATATTGAAAGACTGAAGCTGCCTTAGGTTTGAGATTGCACATCAGAAGTTGGCTAAGTACCATCAGCTAGGTGGAAGACAGACAGAAGCATCTTCTAGACCAGGCTTCAGAATACAGGGGATAGCAGGAATTCCTTTGTTCAGCAAGGTTGCAGCTGTCAACCCATTGGCTCTGTGCCAGTAGAGACTCCCCCTCTTACAATGATGGTGATATGTTTCTTGATGGTCTCGCCACTTCTCATTTCTCTCACATCTATCTATTGACTGCTCCAAGACCTGTAGAGTCTGATCACTGAGTAGAGGGGCCTTAAGGAAAACAGGCAAGAATTCTGAGCACCTTTGTGCTAGAAGCTAAAGGACTCTCCTGAAACATGAATTCCAATGTACCACAACCATGTCTATTATTCTTCAAGATTTCATATAGAACTAATTTCCAGGCATTTCTTTTTAATTTCCCCATAAGCCCTTCATCCTCAGCTGCGCTTCAGAGTGCAGACCTATATAACCTCAAGTATTTTGGAAGCTGAGGCAGGATTATCACAAGTTCAAGTTATGTTGGTGCTACACAGTGAGTTCAAGACTAGCCTGGGCAACTTAGGTGAGTTCTCTCAGAAAGTAAAAATGGGGTTCAAGATATAGTTTATAGGCAGAACACTTGTCCAGCATATACTGAGATCCCAAGTGCAATCCCCAGTACTATAAAACAAACCCCTCAATTTTCAGATACATAGAAGAATCTTAAGCTTTTAATCTATCGCACACTATTGAATACATCACCCAATCATTACCTGAGTCTGGAAGGTGTTTCTCCATCTGTCTGGTAGTATCCCTTCTTCTAGTTCCAATTGGACCCTTTTCTTCCATGACATTCTTATCGATAGCCATGGACAATGTGTTCTTGATGTGTTCTTCTTTCCCCAAACCACATCACTCTGTCTACTATATATCCCATTTCAATTTGTCTTAAAATTACAGTTAGTCACAATTTTTTTCTTCCTCAAAAGACATAAACTTCATATAACTAGGGTAAGAGTATGTCACGATAATTTTCCACACCCACGGACTTGTCACAATGCCTAGAACATCGTGACAGTTCAAATTATATTTGGTGAAATTTAAGGCCATGCCTTACTCCAACTCATTGGCTCAATTTACCATACTCAGTTCTTCAAAGCACCAGAAGGAGAAGCAATACTTCAAGGAGACTAGCTCTTCTGGTCTTTCAGGGACTCAGAGACCAATGTAAGAAGCTTTCTGGTCAGGAGCACCCAGGGAGATACACTAGCAGAATAATGAGTATCTTGGCAGGTGTTCATATAGTCCAGAAGTTCAAGAAGTCAAGGCTAGCAAATCATTAAGGACCATAAAATTGAAAGTTATGTTTTGAGGTTATAGATATATAGGGAATCCTTACACAGAATGCAAATCATATCATAATTCTTTCAGGTGGTTCAGATGGAAGGGGACAGTAGCCAGGGATTGGTGGCTAGGAAGTATTTGGAGAAAAGCATGAAGCCTGAACCATGTAAGATGTATTTGGAGAATATCCTAGAAGAGCAGTTGGATTTTGGAAGGAAAAACACAAGTCCATGGCTAATTTATAAACCCCACTTGATTCAGCATTTGGACTTAGAAGAAGAGTGCAATGGCTATCATGCCCAAGTGCTCTTTATCTGTTTGGATGGTAACTCTGGCTGGTGAGCTGAGGTTTTATCCCTTTTCCCTGGCCAAAGATACTCCAACCACCATGTGGGCCAGAGCTAAATGTCACAGTCTCCTGGGGATTAGAGCTGGGATATCTGCAAAAGGTATAGCTGGTGGCTGGGATTAGCACCGGCTGCTGCCAAGGTAAATAATATACTAAAATTTCAATTCATTAGGCTTGAGGTGGTCATCTAAAATACACCTGTAGCATCTGTGGGGATAATGGAAAATACATCATTGAAAAAATGTAGGAAGCACTCAGGGATCATGCTACAACTTAAACAGAATTTGTGTGTCTTATACATGCCTTAATAGCACAGATTTCTCAGCTCAGTTGATGCTAGAGCACACAGGAAGAAGGAAGGCTTGACTTCTCTGTTAATCCCCTTGCCTCCATCATATCTTCTGTGTAGTCCTAGGCATTCACTTTTCTTTTCTTATAAATAATCTGAAGTTCCTCTGGTGTAGCTGAGCTAAAACAATGAGTGTGGGCCTATAATACGACTTCATCAATTATCTGCAGACCTGCCTTTGTTATCAGAAGATTAAGTTTCCCATCTGACACTCAGACACTATTTAACTCATGGGTTTGTTGTGGGAACAAATTATTATTGTTATTGTTACTGATATTAATAATAATAATAACAATAATAATAATAATGTTATGGAACATGGTTGCTGTAATGATGGCTATCAACATAAAAGATTTCCAAATGCTACTCGTGAATAACAAGGACAAAATAATCACTTAACTGCAATACCCTATTTTAAAATAACACATTCTACACTTTGTACAACAAAGCTTCAATGCTCCATTTTTATATAATTGTTATTATCTTGCCAGATCCCTGGGCACCAGTTTCTACAACAGTGAAACACAATTACAAAGCCAAATGGGTTTTTAGAACGCTAAAACTGTAATTATGTCCTAATTCCATGTTTTAGTAGGTTCTCGTGTCTAGCCAATTACTTAAAAAAAAAAAAACCCTCAAGTTTCTTGCCAGTCATAGTAGTGTACATTTGTAATCCCAGCACTTAGGAGGCAGAGGCAGAAGGATAGTGAGATTAATGCCAGCCTGCAAGGCAGGTTTTCTCAGCAAACAAAGTGACCAAGCCGGGAGAGATATCTCTGTTGATAAACTGTTTGTTATACAAGCAATGGGGCCTGAGGATGGGTTCCCAAAAAATGTAAAAATGTAAAAGAGGGGTATGGTGTCACCTGTCTATAATTCCAGCACTAATAGAAAGAGAGGTGGCTACTGTGTCTCACAGGCTATCCATCCTGGTCAATACAGTAAGTTTCAGGTGCCATGAGGAGACGCTTTCTCAGGAAAACAAAAAGAGAGGAGAAGGGTTGAAAAAGGACATCCCCAAAACAATCTCTGGCCTCCACATGTGACTATAAAGACCAATGAGCCTGTACACACATGTGCACATATATATGTGCACAGTGTCTTAATTCAGAAAGCACATTAATCATATGCAACATGAAAGCTTTAAAAACAATAGTTAAATATTCTGCATCAACTATTAATATTTTCTATATTTTTTTTACTATTTCCCACCTGCTTATGTATAAATATGTATATATTCTGTTCAACACTGAATCATTCTACATATCAACTTTTAAATGTTAGTTTCCCATTTTTAAACACATTTTCTATAATATGACAGACAAAGGACACACATGTTATATTATAAGAATGTATCATTTAAGAGGCTGATGAAATCTCTTGGTGGATAAAGTCAGGGCCTGACATATGGTGAGCATCGAAAATCTCAGCGCTAGGGAGGTGGAACATCTGGATGCCAGAGGCTCATCAGCCAACCAGCATTGCTGAAAGAGCTCTAGGCTCCGTGAAAACTTTTCTTCAAAGAGTAAGGAAGAGAGCTGACAGCATAAGACACCAGATGTGTGCCTCTGTGCATCCATAGGTGAGCACTGATACATACAGACACATACAACATACAACACTACACACACACATACACACACACACACATACACACACACACACACACACACACACACACACACACACACACCAACTAATGAATCATTCCATTCCATACTTTGCATGGTTTGGAGGAACGTTTCATCTTTATAATTTGAAATCCAGATATTACCTGTGGTATTTTCAAGAACTCCTTAAGATTTTCATGTCTATGTCTACACCCTCTGGAAGTCTTCCTTCTGGTCTTGGCTATTATCTTTACAGGTATGCCATTCACATGACCAGCCCTGGCTCTCTTGCATTTTATTACACTGTTACTGTATTAATCTGCATTTCTTTCTTTTCTTTTTGTTCCTCTCTTTCCATTCCTTAAACTCTGATAAGAAGCCAAAGGCTTTTCTGCAATGAACACACACCATCCCACTGGGTGATAACAGCTCCAGCTGAGGCTATGTTCTGTGATGCCTGTTAGCATTTGTCTAAGAGAGACAGTTAAGACTGAGATCAATTTTACGTATACTTGGCATTTTATTAATGAACCATCATCAAGATGTGAAGAGCCACCAGGATGATGCTTTGGCTCTTTGAAAAACATTTAAGAGACCCTCCTATAAGTGAAGGTGTTTATCCAAGTGTGCATTTTGTTTCTGCAGAAGCATGTGGCTAACCTCATTTTCATAGCATTACAGTAACCGAGACTCTCATCAGCAGTAAAAGTAGCTGTCCATCTCTCAACCACTGACACTTAATCTAAAATCCTATTTGTTCTTTGACATATATCTCTCACTGGAATATGCCTCTGATGCTACAACCAGGATACATCATTATTGCCCCTGTCCACCTGCATTGTGCAGACACCACTCATTACAGAAGTACTCATATGGCACCGAGTCATATACACCTGCTCTCTTTAAACTGACTTTCCGAGAGTCAGAATCAAGTCTGTCTCTTTGCTGTGACCATGGCAAAGAATATAGGGACTAAGTCCAATATTCATTATGATTCTTTATAAGAATAGAACTAACATTATTATATGTGTGTGTGTGTGTGTGTGTGTGTGTGTGTGTGTGTGTAAAATACACAATTGGTGCTTACGAGAATAGCTTTCATAAGCAAAGGTTGTATCCTCCTACAATGACCAGCAGCATGGTACAGAGCTGAAGAAACCAATAGGCATTCCATCCAAAAGGATGGAATAGAAAGAATCAATGATCCATCTCTAATACTTGCAAGCTCCCTGAAGCTTGATGGAATACATTCCTATTGAAAGGTTAAAGAAACTGCGCTCAAATGCCCGCAGACAAAGGTTGCAGAAACTGACTCAGCTGCTCAGGAGATGCTCAGATCCATTCGCTGGCTGTTCTCACCTCTACTTTAAAGCTCCATCTAGACCTCAGGGCTGTGGAATGGTGCTGCCCATATTCTAGGTAGACTTCGGGCCTTGCATTGATTCCTTTTTTGTTTTGTTTTGTTTTTTGTTTTGTTTTGTTTTTCAAAAAAATTTTTTATTGGATATAATCTATGTTTACATTTCATTTCCCTTTTTTTGCTTCCCCATGCCCCTAAGGTCCCACATGCCCTTTCCCTCCCCCTGCTCCCTCATCCACCCCTTCTCACTTCCCTGTTCTGATATTCCCCTACACTGATGCTTTGATCCTTTCCAGCACCAGTGTCCACTCCTTTCTTCTTGTCAGACATCATTTGGTATGTGAATTGTGTCTTTGGTGTCCCAAGAGTCTAGGCTAATATCCACTTATCAGTGACTGCATACCATGGGTATTCTTTTGAGACTGGGTTACCTCACTTAGTATGATGTTCTCCAGCTCCATCCATTTCTCTAAGAATTTCATGAATTCATTGTTTCTAATGGCTGAATAGTATTCCATTGTATATATATACCACATTTTTTGTATCCATTCCTCCGTTGAGGGACATCTGGGTTCTTTCCAGCTTCTGGCTATTATAAATAAGGCTGCTAGGACAAATCAGCAACCAGCAAATTGGGAAAAGATCTTCACCAACCCCACATCTGACAGAGGGCTAACATCCAATGTATACAAAGAACTCAAGAAGTTAGACCCCAGAAAACCAAATAACCCTATCCAAAAATGGGGTACAGAGCTAAACAAAGACTTTTCACCTGAAGAAATTTGGATGCCTGAGAAACACCTTAAAAAAGTTCAACATCATTAGTCATTAGAGAAATGCAAATCAAAACAACCCTGAGATTTCACCTCACACCAGTCAGAATGGCTAAGATTAAAAACTCAGAAAACATCAGGTGTTGGCGAGGATGTGGAGAAAGAGGAACACTCCTCCACTGCTGGTGGGACTGCAAGCTGGTACAACCACTCTGGAAATCAGTCTGGCAGTTCCTCAGAAAACTGGACATGATACTTCCGGAGGACCCAGCCATACCACTCCTGGGAATATACCCAGAAGATTCCCCAGCATGCAATAAGGATACATGCTCCACTTGCATTGATTCCTAATGCTAGTCATCTCTGGAAACCCCCTAATAGACACATCTAGACTTGTGCTTCACTGGCCTTTCAGGATGTTACAATCCACTCAGTTGTTAATCAATATTAACCTCAGGCATCCTTCATTAGGCATCCTGTGCCCACTGTTGACAGATGTGGAAACTCACCACTGTGACCCAGCTTTTCCCAGACTTGGAAGAGTCCTTAGTTTATCTGAAGCTGTTTCATGGCATGGCAGTCCTCCACCCAGTGAATACTGGATTCTTCCTCCCATCCCTGAGATGAGCCTTGGTCTTGTTTGGCTTTCTGAGGATTCTCTCTCTTTCTTAATTGCCAGCGCACATGGTCTTTCCATTGTTCAGAATGCTGTTTAGTTTTCACACCTGATGATTTCTTTCTCATCTCTCAAGAATCAAGTCAGAGTTCATGCAAGTGTAGGCTAAGCTAATATCTCCCAGAAAGAGTTAGGCTGTTCCTTTGAATTCCAAAAGCTCATTCTTTGTGTGTCTTTTTTAACATATTCCACATTACAACAGTTTTATCTATCTAACTGCCTTTTTCTTTTTACAGATGAATGCTATGCACTCCAACTTACTAATGTCTTAAAATAATTTTATTTGGGGCATTCAGCATTCAAAGGCAGTTGATAAACAGTGGGATAAATGAGAATACTAGTGCATTATATATGGTGAGAATTAACATTGATTTATGGGAGTTTGAATGTGTTGTGTGTTCATGGAGCAGATTCCTATGTCCTCCACTCAAGATTAATTCTCTGTGCTCTTATAACAGAACCTCATATTCATGTTAACATCATTTTTTTCACTTAAAACTTTAGAGACTACGCAGTCATCTTTGATGGTAGATTGACTACCAAGGAAGCCTTGCGAACCATCTTTAGAAAAAGATCTTTTTCAGATCTGCGCTTTAGCACTTTCTCTCCATGTTTCCCTTCTTCCTGAATTTTAAATTTGGCAGCTGCCAGGAAAGTAACCATACTAGATCATTCTTCAAACTTGGACAGGAAACAGGGTAGTAAAGAAGGTAGAGCAGAAACAAGCGATTTTAAGAGACTTGTTTTCATAATGGCCCTGAACATTGATGCTTCAAAGTTCTGGAAAAACCCTGTCTTGCTTCCTTTGGCATATAGTAGCAGAAAAGTAATTCACTAAATATTGGAAGAGCTTTTGTTTTCATATTTTAAAACAGTTTTGAAGGAGGAAGTTTAGCATTTAAATTAATATCTATCATGTCATGTGGACCAGGAAGGATACGTTTCATACCTCCCTGCCCCATTTAGTTGCCCAAAGTGATGGGATTACGATTTTTCTTTTCCAGCTGAGGAAGTTCCAGTGAAGAGACTAAATAACATAGACAAGAATCTCTCTCTTCCCAGGAGCTACTGGAAACAGTTTAGAACATGCATACTCTTAATTCCCAAGGACATCGCAGACATTACTGAAAATATAGGGAATAAAAATGATCGTTCAGATATGAGCAACACGGCTGGGTTAGAAAATAGAATTAAAATGCGTGTGAATTTTAAACAAATACAAGACGTTAAATGTCTAGGGAAGTGCATCTTTCAATAGGGATTCTTCAAGGGCAAAGTTGGCATAGCAAAAGTCCTGCCTCTTGTGGAGCTGGGGTAGTTCTCTGGACTCTGTAACTCCCTATGCAACCAGGAGCCTCTGGTGGGTAGGACAGTCCCCTGGGTGATTTACTGCTGAGTCATCTGCCCACAAAGGCTTCCCCTTGCTCCCAGCACCTTCTCCTTTCTGGGGATTTTGTCTTATGCTGCGGGTCTGCTCTTCCTGTGCTGGAGTTACCTTGACCTTGGCTTTAAAAATGTGGTGAAAGCCTCGGTGTTGTCAGATGATGAAAGCTAGCATAATCATTGTTAGTAAGCGGAAGCGACAATGGCTACTCCCTCGCTATGTGTGGAGGTGGATGTCAGGTATTTCCTCAGCTCCGATTCCCACTTCACCACCCCGAGGCTCTGATAGAAAACGTCAGTGCCTGCCCTTGGAAATCTAATATGCTGAGAAATGCATTGCTTCTGCCCAGGAGTTAAATGATGTAGAAAATGGAGTCTGACTAGCCTATTACTGTGTCTCCTAAGAAGCAAATTACTTTAACCATGCAATCACAGAAAGTTTATCATCATCATCATCATCATCATCACCATCATCATCATCATCATCATCATCATCATCATCATCAAAGAATACGTGGTCATTGTTGAAAAGTAAAACTTACTCTTTTCCCTAGGCGACTTTTGTGTTTCAGAAGCATTGTCAGATTACACTCCAGGAACTTGCTAAAAACCAAAGTGTACCACAACATTTGCTGTTTCACTTTCTGTATCTTTGGCATCTTGTCAAAACTGTGCAATTTGTCTCCTTTTGCCAATACCAAGAAATATCATCATGGTATCTCATTGCGTGGTAGACCACAAGCTATGAACTTATAACCTATTGACAGAAACCTGGATTGTGTTCAGCTGGCTTTAACAAAAACAAGTCTGTAAGTACATGACAAAGTCAGTTTCTCTTTGACAGACAACCCAAAAGAAAAGGTTGTAACACGAGGTCAAGAGAAAAATTATTCTAAATATTCAATTCAATGTACTTTAAGGAGTAACTAAACTTCATATTAGACAATACAAATTAAACTCTCTTTATAGGGTATCATTTTCCCTGCCTAGTTGGGAACATTGAAGTTCATAATACAGACACAATATATAATATTAACAGGGTCGGGGGTGGGTGGGAAATCAAACTCAACTATCACTGGAGCGTTGTTGACTTTATACAGTCCTTCATGTAGGACAATTCAGAAGGCACCATCAAAATTTTAAAGGCCAGGACTCTGTGCTCAGCTCATCCCCTGGGTGCTCTTTCTCAGACATGCAGACATATGGATTCTTACGCACACTAATGTCTATTGCAATTTATAGTTGAGTTTGTAAGCTCACCACTGCTTTGTTGTTGTTGTGACTTTACAGGGGAAATATTATTTATGGGACTAGATTGTGATTAGAGGTAGAGGTAATGCATTTTAAGTTCTTGGAGCAGTGCGTGAGCATAGTGGGAATGCAGTAAGTGACAGCCATTATGATTCTCGGGAACTGTGACTCTTCCCATCTTGTATGGAGACACAGACGGGCTGGCTCCACACCAGCGTCACTCTAGGGCAGAGGATGAATGAGCACCATGAATCATCTCTCTTCCCCTGATACGGTGACTTGTTTCTAACTGGGGCACTGCATTCTCTGTTGTTCATGTATCTTAAATTATGGAAGTTTAGATGCAGACATCTTCATTTTGAGACGTGTTATTATCAAGGAATTTCATGCACCAAGAAAGCTTTGCATTCTCATAGTGGACAGAACAGCTCAGTAATAATATAAAAAAGGAGAAAGTTCCAGGCTCACGAGCTCAGCAGGTAGAGTGCATAGCCAGAAAGCATGAGAACATAGTTTGTCACCCAGGAACTACAAAAAAAGCCACACATAGTGCCACATACTTGTAACCCCAGGGAGACAATCGATACCCCACATCTGGATGGGTGTGCATGGACTCATATGCATGTACTTCCTTCTCATATAGTATAACACACACACACACACAATCTAGCTGTAAATTCTAATTATACAAACTCAAGTATTTTTTCCAATAAGCTTATGAATAAAGCATCATTGTATCATAGCTCATCCAGGGACACTGAGTATAGAGTACACAGAATGGCACCAGAGGAAGACAAAGAGCTTGAGCTGAGTCCTGAAAGATGAACAGGTATCTGCCAAACAGGCAAGGGAGGGTCCATTCTCAAGAGCAGTGATTTGCAGCCATTTCATACACAGTGATGTCCCCATCACTACTGTCCCTATCCATCTGTCACTGTAACAGTCATCGGAAATCCATTACACACCAACGCATGGAGGAAACAAAGCATAAAACCAGTTGATGTCCTAAATAAGTTGATAACTCAAGGATGAGAAAGTCAAGCAAGAAATAACAAAAGAACTATGTGTGTGCTGCTAATAAAAACCAAATGAGATGGGATAGAAAAGAGGGGAGTTTGCCTTTGTTTTAGGTGACTGAGTTGAGGGAAGAGTCCATGGAAGGAGAGAGGAAAATGGACAAAATGAAACATTGCATTCTATTGCTTTTAGTTGTGTCTAACTTAATTAAGTAAATAATTAATATATCACTTCAGGGCAGCAGTGACAAACTTCAGAATAGAATAGGTGACCAAAAGAATGAGGTTGATCCCATTTTATTAGTCATTAGATGGCACTTCCATGCCTCTTAACTTTCTTTTACCAAAATATGGCAGACAGGGAGGACTAACAGCGAGGGCACATTGGAAACAAATTTCTTCCTTGTTGATATTTCAAACTTAGGATCAGTACAGGGAAGGACTGGAAGGGGCTGTTTTGATGGGTCTCCATTTTTGTTTGCTGGTGGAGGGAACGTTCAGCATCGCTCTCAGGGAATGCTTTATGCTTTTCAAATGAGGTTTGATTTCCTAGCAAACACTTGTTGCTACCTTCCTTTGGGATAGAATCCAAACAGACTTAAATACTTGGTATAAGATGAGATCTCCTCTAACCATTTGTTTATAGAGAGAAAGACAGTAGAAGTGTGACAAATGTAAATTGATTTGAGACATGATTTTATCATTAAAAATGAGAGAGCGAAGAGACTGTGCTGCCTTCAAGGTCTCCACTGTGTCCCTTTATCTCCATCCCTTGCCTGGGAATGTGGATTCTACAGGGAAGGCAGAAATGCTTAGCTGGAATCTGGTCCCCTCCTTCATCACCCTCTAGATCAAGCCAGGGGTTCTTAGGACCCTAGATTTCTTTTTTTTTCCATCTTCTGAGGTCTTCTTCGATTTCTTTCTTCAAGGACTTGAAGTTCCTGTTGTACAGATCTTTTGCTTGTTTGGTTAGAGTTACGCCAAGATACTTTATGTTGTTTGTGGCTATTGTGAAGGGTGTTATTTCCCTAATTTCTTTCTCTGCCTGCTTGTCCTTTGAGTACAAGAAGGCCACTGACTTGCTTGAGTTAATTTTATAACCTGCCACTTTGCTGAAGTTGTTTATCAGCTGTAGAAGTTCTCTGGTGGAGTTTTTTGGGTCGCTTAGGTAAACTATCATATCATCTGCAAATAATGATAGTTTCACTTCTTCCTTTCCAGTTTGTATCCCTTTGACTTCCTTATGTTGTCTAATTGCTCTTGCTAGAACTTCAAGTACTATATTGAAAAGATATGGAGAGAGAGGGCAGCCTTGTCTAGTCCCTGATTTTAGTGGGAATGCTTCAAGTTTCTCTCCATTTATTTTGATGTTGGCTACTGGTTTGCTGTAGATTGCTTTTACTATGTTTAGGTATGGGCCTTGAATTCCAGCTCTTTCCAAGACTTTTAGCATGAAAGGATGCTGAATTTTGTCGAATGCTTTTTCAGCATCTAATGAGATGACCATGTGGTTTTTTTCTTTCAGTTTGTTTATGTAGTGGATTACATTGATGGATTTCCGTATATTGAACCATCCCTGCATCCCTGGGATGAAGCCTACTTGATCATGGTGGATGATCGTTTTGATGTGCTCTTGGATTCGGTTAGCAAGAATTTTATTTAGTATTTTTGCATCTATATTCATAAGAGAAATTGGCCTGTAGTTCTCTTTCTTTGTTGGATCTTTTTGTGGTTTAGGTATTAGCGTAATTGTGGCTTCGAAGAATGAGTTGGGCAGTGTCCCTTGGGAGACATAACAACAGAAACTGAGGAAATTCAAAAGATCATCAGATCCTACTACAAAGGTCTATACTCAAAACAGCTGGAGAATCTGGAGGAAATGGACAATTTCCTAGACAGATATCAAATACCAAAATTAAATCAGCATCAAGTAGATCAGCTAAATAGTCCCAAAACCCCTAAAGAAATAGAAGGGGTTATAGAAAGCCTCCCAACCAAAAAAAGTACGGGACCAGATGGTTTTAGTGCAGAATTCTACCAGACCTTCAAAGAAGACTTAACACCAATACTTTTCAAACTATTCCACAAAATAGAGACCCTAGATTTCTTGACCCAAGGGCCCAGTCTGCCTCCAGGGCCTTTTGGTTCTCTTCAAAATGCTTGTCTTTCTGAAATGGAGCATCACTGTAATGTGCATAAAATTAGGTCCAGAGAGATGCTGCTGGGTAGCTCCAGATAGTGGTTGCTGGGCAGCTGTTTGCAGCAAGTAGCTATGCTTGCCTATATGGCTGGGTATTCATTCACCTGCATGTCCTAGCATCCCCCTGCATATAAAGAATGAGAAGGCCTGGCATCAGGATAGGAGAAAAGACCTGTCCCTCTTCATATTTCAGCATAGTTTTCTGAGAAGAAAAAAAAATTAAACTCAACTTTGTCTGGACAGGAAGGCAATTCACTTACAATTTTGAATGCCTTGACCTTGGTTATTTCAAAAGTTTTAGTGTCACGCTGCCATTAAGGTCTTAATATTGATGAAAGCTACTAATAGTTTTTTTTTTAAAAAAATGATGTTGGCAGTATCTATTAATATTTTGACATTAGAAAGTGAAGCCAAATTTTAAATGTATTTACTTACCAATTTCTCTAAAATAACACCAATGAATCTCTTGCATTAGTGTTAATATAAATAGCATGCTCTTATGAAAGAGCCTGCTGTTTCTTCACAAAAAATGTTAGGGTGAAGAGTACTTTGCAGTTTTGCAGTCTCTTGCCTGACTTGAAATAAGACAGTTGGAGCCTCTGTGCTTCCCTGTTTAACCCACCCCAATAAATTGTCTTAACGGATAAAGCTAGCCTAGTGCAGATACATAGCTGGTGGGGGGTAGGGCTGCTTTGCTAACCTTTTCATATACCTGTCAATATGTTTCTTTTCATTTATATCAAAATTTGACAAGTAGTAATTTCTTAAAGATTTTCTTTTATTAAAACATCTGAAGCCATAAAAAAGAACTGTTCAGGTTTATTACAGCACGGATCAGTCTTCTAGAAAACACTGCTGTTATGGTTCATGCTGCTCTTCTAAACACTGACAAGTCTTCTTTGTACAGCTCTTTGCAAGTTTGCTTCACTGAGTCATGATCAACAAACAGCTGTGCATCTTTACTCCATCTAAGTAAACACATTTGGAGACAAGCATTTATCTGGAAGTATCACAAACCTCTGACATCAAATCCAAACTTTCCTCTTGCCCTCTTATTTATTATTACCATGCTTAATAAGAACACAGATAAAATCTGCCCCTCGAACATATTTCAGTATATAATGCAACAACATCATTAACTATAGCCGGTATATTATGCAATAGACTACTGAGACTTGTACAGTTTTATTAATACTATTATATATGGAACCTTTTGGGTAATAAGTTCTTGTCTGTCTGTCCCACAGTTCTTGTTAACCAATGCTCCATTTTATGTTTCTACAAGTTTGACTATTGTAGAAGCACCAAATACTTAATGTCATATACCCGATGTCCTTCTGTTTCTGGTGTAATTTACTTAACATAGTGTCCTCCAGTTTCATCCACTTTGCTAGTAGTCAAGACTTGCCTACTCCATTAGGGCTGGATAATCTTCCATTATCTCTGCATGTGTGGTTAATGTAATCACTCATCCAGGATGCTTCTATGTCTTGGCTATTGTGCAGTGAGCATGGAAGAGCAGTATTCAATTCAAATGGATTTGAACACCACCAAGTGTGGTTGCTAGATCGTATGGCAGTTCTACTTGATTGTGAGAAATTTCTATGCTACTCTGAATAATAGCTTCTCAACAGCACTGAATAGATACCTTTCTCATATCCTTACTGATATCATTTTATCATCTTTTTAATAAGTCATTCTGGCAAGCAGAAGTTTGACATGTGTAAGATGATCAGCAAAAGAAAGTTGACTTTCCTTTTCCTGATGATTGGAGCTGACCTTTATAGACACCAATTGACTGTGGAATGTCCTTCATAGAGAAGTACCAATAATGTTCATTGTTCATTCTTAATCACATTATTATGGTTTTGTTATTGAATTGGATGACTTTTTTACATTTTAAATATTAATCATTTATATTTTGGCAAATATTTCTCCCATTATATAGTCTTTTCATTTTATTGATTGCTTCATTGGCTATGCAGAAGCTGTTAGTCTGATGCTATCCTGGTTGAAATTTTTGTTTTGTGCTTCTTGGGTCAAATCCAATAAACCATTACTATATTCAATGTCAAGAAAGTTTCTCATACATTTTTAAACATGAGTTGTATAGTTTTAGTCTGAAATCTGGAATCCATTTGGATTTGATATAAGGGTCTAAGTTCATTCTGTTACATGTGAGTATAATTTTCCTGGCATCATATGTTAGAGGTGCCACTCCTTTTCCATTCTGAATTCTTGGCACTCTGGTTGAAGGCTACTTAATGGTAAACACACACACAAACTTATTTTGGGGATATGTATTCATTTTGGCATATGATGCAGACTTTATTGATCTAAACCTCTGTTTTTTTATCCATTTTTCTGGCCTTTACTGGCATTCTCTGATTCAAATACTGCCAGAGGCATCCTTTTCAAACTCAAAGCTTCAGGGAAATGTCTACATTCCTTAGCCTGATTGACTCCTGTGGACACCAGCCTGCTATTCTATCCTAAGTTTATCTTGTGATCCAAACCACTTGTTGTCCCTGGATT
Source organism: Apodemus agrarius (assembly GCA_964023405.1). Lineage (NCBI taxonomy): Eukaryota > Metazoa > Chordata > Mammalia > Rodentia > Muridae > Apodemus > Apodemus agrarius. The sequence continues at coordinate 25,098,063 of OZ030017.1, forward strand.
CACATTTAGTTCAATGCCTCTGGCTTTCTAAAGAATGATTCCTGTCTGAAACATTTTTCCATTTATGACTGACATTTGCAGATGCCTATATCTCAGAATACTGCAAGACTCACATACCTGAAGGCAAAGAACTGACCTTCATTTGTACAGTCAACTGACTTGGTCCCCAAATGATACACATTCCCATGAAGTACCTTGTTGATTTCTTTGGTTCTTTGCTCCAGACTGTACTTCCTTAATTTACATAACTTGTCTGTGTTTTATAGGCTAGTAACCAAGAGAAGGTGAGATCATAAGAAATGTTTCAGACTAACTTGGATGGCTCTTAAGCTATGAATGATGTGTTTAGAAACAGAAACATAAACACAGCACAGTATAAGTACCTGGCAATTGTTTCAAATACATAAATTTAGCCAGTACTTTTTGATTTTCATAGACTAAGGGCAAAAAGGTAAGTCTGAATATCTAAGATACATGGGAAGGAAGACTGAAGGTAAAGTCAAAAGTTATTCTTAATTTTACACAATTTCTATGTATAAACTTATTATTTTATGTGGTAAAAATTCATGGTGTGTTCTTAGCTATATACAATGTAAGAAAGTAGAGCCCTGAGTCCTGTGGTGCACACCAATGGTCTGAGTGCATTAGGAACTTTGTATTTGCTTTAAAAATCTCATCCCCTTTCTCACTGAAGACCTGATATAGTCATTCAAATCTGAGAAATGTCGGGAGATCTAGGACATCTTGGAGATATGCAGGAGATCTCGCCTGATGGTCCAAATTGATCATAAAAACTGATATGTCCGCTTCCCCTTAAGAAAGTGAGTGATGGAAGAAGAGTTTGCATGCCATTGCAGGCAATGACTGTAGTGAGATCATTCAGGCAGTAATGAGAGCTACAGCACAGATGTCCTGAATGAGGCCCAGTTCTGGATAAGAACAGGAAAAGCTGAACATTAACGGATTGTCTGAGTCACGGTCTTAGGTATTAATCCTGGTAAGACCTTGTAACTTCTACAGGGAAACAAGTTTGGGAGAAGTCGACTTATTCAAGATCATAAAGCAAATTCCTAACAGCCATAAGAAATTTCCCCAGGGTCTTAAGCCAGAATTCTTCCAGTTTTTCCCATGTCCTTCGTTAACAACCCCTCGTGCTCTCTGACCAGATTCCGCTTAAGTAGAGCCATAAAACCACCTCAAAGATGCTCCCAAAAGCAACAATATGCTTAGATGACAGCTCTGGAGACCAGAATATGACAAGGAAACCCCAAAGGCACCATTGAGTAGCAATGTAGTAATGCTGTCTTAGAATATCAGGATAATAAACTTAAGCTTCTAATTTTCCCCAGTAATACACTTCTTTTGGAAAAATAAGAAATTTGAGCACATTTCGTGTGGCTGGCAAGAACTGGCTAGCAAGACAGGACCATTTTACTCTGTCAGACTCAGCTCTGAGACATGTCCTACTCAAGCTGTTACAATCATAATTTTCTTGACTCTCCACAAACCTTGCACAAGTTACTTATCCTATTTTAGAGATATTTCATTCACACTAATACCAATGAACATGAAGGCAGAGTCAAAGCAGATGTTAGTCCCAGTTTAGAGAAACTTGACATGTCTAAAGAGAAATTTTTGACTAGCCTGTTGTAGGTTGAGTTGTACATTCAGAAAAAGATATATTGTGACCATTTCTCTCGTGAAAACAATGAAGTTGAGTACTGACCGAAGACCTGTATAAGACTGAGCCTGCCAGTGTCTCATCATAGGCATCAAAGGAGCTCAAAAGGCCCCAGCCTTCCTGAGGATCTATAGGCAGTAAGTGGTTATAGGAAGTAGAATGTTTTCTTCAGTTGTGTGGCCACTGGTACGTTGCTCATGCTTCTGTCAATAACTCCTCACTCACACCCTTGGAAGAAGCCTTAATGGAACTCATTGTCACTCCCCTCAAAAGATAAGCTAGAAGAAGAGGGGCAGTTGGTAAGGGGATCAGCAGGAGTGGGGAAGAGCAAGAGATGGTAATGAGGATGAATATCATAATCTATTATATATAAATGTACTATAATTAACCTGTGCTAATAATATGCCCAAGATAACATCCTCAAAGGATATGTTGAGGGGCTAGAGCGATGCTTCTAGAGTTAAGCAGTTAAGCAGTAATGCTTACTGCTCTTACCACCTTGGGTGGCTCACTGTCACCTGGAATTCCAGTTCCAGAGGGACCAGCATGCTTTTCTGTCCTCACTGGGTACCTGTACATATGTCGTGCCCATTAACTCATGCAATCAGAGACACATACATACAAATAAAATAAAATAAAAACTTTTAAAACAAGAACAAACAAACAGATATGTGGAAATCTGTGTATGGTAGCATATGCCTGTAATGCCAATACTCAGGGAGATTGCTGTGAGTTTGAGGCTAGCCTGGGACTAAATAGCAAGAATTAGGCCAACCATAACTACATAGTGTGGCCCTTCCAAACAGAGAGAGAAAAACAAACAAACAGACAAACACACAAAGAGAGAAAGATTTCTGAAACCCTAACTACTAGAACCTGAACATGACTTTATTTGGAAATAAGGTCTTTAAAGGTATAATTAAATCAAGATGCTCATACTGGATTTTGGAAGGTTCCCACTGTAATATGACTGGTACCCACAGAAGAAGAAAGAAATGTGGACACAGAGATCTAGAGGGAGAAAGTCGTGTGACAGACAGATTGGAGTGATCCGAACTTAAAGCAAGGAATGGCAGAGACTGAGGAACTGATATGCCCCTGAGGCTTCCCAAGGAACTTGGACCAACTGCTGTATTGATTTCTGACTTCTAATGCCTATAACCATGAATACATCAATGTGTGTGCTTATAAGCCACCTGGGCTCTGTCTTGTAGCCACATGCTATTATTAGGGTATAGTTTGAGTTTATTCCTATAGCTCCATATATTGGAAGTTTCATTCCCAAAGTAGCCATGCTGAGACCATAGTACCATTAAAAAGTGTATTCCAGGGGAAGGGTTACAGTATTGAGGATGGTGTTCTCAGAAGAGATGCATATTCTTCTCCTAGAGTTGGTTGGATCTTATAAAAGTGAGTCACTTATATGAGTGGATTTTCATTTAAAAAAAAAAGAGCCTGATCTATTTGCAGTGGCAGGCTCCCTGTCTTTCCATGTTATCTCTTATCCAAATGTTCCTACCACTGTGACTTCATCCATCTTCCAGAGGCCTTCCAGAGGCCTTCCAGAGCTCAGCACAGGCCAGTTGCCAGGATATGGACTCCTTAGAAGTGTCAGCCAAACCTCGAACATTTGTTATAACAACGTGAAACATACTAACATGGAGTGCTAGGAAATGAGCATCTCAACTTGTCCTTATAATTACTTATAACGTTACTGAAAAGTGTGCTGGGTTTTGTACAACTAGAGTTGCTCAGCAAAGGGGAGCTGAGGACCTTCCTCCATCAGATTGGAATGTGGGTGTGCCTGTTGGGACTATTCCTTGATCAATGATTGATGTGGAAGAGCCCAGACCATTGTGGACAGTGCCACTCCTGGGAAAGTGGTCTTAGGCTCTGTATTTCTTTTTTAATCACAGCAACAGAGAAACAAAGTAGGACAGACAAGGAATTCAACTGGTCTTTAGGGCAAGATGATTGTGACTCTATTCAATGAAAAGTGCAAACCAGTGCTTCAGGCTCCCTGACATGTAGAAGACAAGTGGACGCCGTTTCCCTGCTCAGCTTCTTATAGTCACTCCATGTTGGGTTAGGCCCTTGGAACTACTCATATTCCCCTTATGCTTTGCACCATCTTTAGGATGCACAACACCGTTTACACTTTTCGGAATGCTTGTTCTCATCCCGTGTCCATCTAGAGAGTGCTGTGTCCTGTTTTATGACTCAGCTCAAGGGTTGCAACTTTTGTGCAGGAAAATCTGCCTGGTTCCCTACAAACTCGCCATGTGTATACTGCCACGTCACCGTGTAACAATTCCTACCTGTCCTCTCCACTCAAATGAAGGAAAATGTTCAGATCCCTTCCTGGCTAAAGGCTTAAACTCTAGACCTGTCCTATCTGCTTGTTGGCTGGAGAGATATCAGCTAACTAAATTCCATACATGATATTATCTATGTCTTTCTTAGCCACAGGCTTTATCTTCATGATAAACACCATGGGTACTCTGGATAGGAGAGTTCTGTCTTGTGGGAACAATTTTTAGGGAACATCTTCAACTTAAAAATAACTAATGTTTTGGACAGGAGAGTTCTTTCTTGTGGAGACTGTTATCCAGACATTAGGATGGTTAGTCAAACCTTGGCCTTGATTGACTACAGATCAGTTGTATAGTCCTGGCTGTGAAAAATAACCCCAGATATTTCTCAGTGTGCTCCCCAGAGAAGAGGGTGATCAAAGCACCATAGTTATGAATAACTGATTTAAGAGTTTAGAAACAATGGTCCTATAGACAGAGAGCAGACCAAAGTGGGACTCAGGGGATGAGATATTGGCTCTCTTATATCAAAATACATAAACCTTTTTCAGTAAGACAATGTGGGGTCATAAAGATTGAAGGCTTTGAGCTCACCCAGAGCTGAGAACACATTCTGACTCTGTTCTATAGTAGCCATGTGATTCTGGAATTTGGTTTTAATATGAATGAGTCTCAGTTTCTCATGTGTGCTATGAGGATAAATAGCCCCGAGCACCTGACTAAACCCTAGCCCAAAGTGAGTGTTCAAAGAACATCAGCTCATTTCTCCTTTTCCTTCATGTCTTTTGGGGGCAGGGGCACAATCTAAAGCGGAGGAAGTTCGAAACCTGGAGACTTTCTCCCCAGCAACATTCTCCCAGTATGAATAAGCCATTGAGCAGGGAGAGTTCTGTGTTTCCGGGGCAGAGTCAGTGGGGAGAGTTTTGATGGAGCCTGATTGGGTGGGGAGGGATGCCAGGCATTAGAAACAGAAGCAGAGGACCTCTTGGGAGCCTTGGGAAATGACAACGTTGAGTCAGAGCTGAAACAAGTAACACTGGGATGTGTTTCAATTTAATTTAAAAAGATAAAAAAGCAAGGTACGGCAAACACTGTTCTCATAGCACACATTCATAGTCCCTGACAGACGCAGTTGGAGGTTGTGCGTGTCTTGCAGTCCCTCATATTCTTATTCTGTTGCATATGCCTTGAGTGGGAGCCTGCCATATGGTACAAGCTGGTAAAGGAGTTTGGAGGACAAGTGCTAATCAAAGACCCTTCCCCTGTGGGACCCTCATAACACACACACACACACACACACACACACACACACACCAGCTAGAACTGCCTTATTAGCAAGCCTCTGAGCACTGGGAAAAATAAAATGGTAATCACTGGAAAATGACTGCATGAAACACAGACTCTCTGCTCTACTTACCTAATTACTCTGCCCTTGAGATATTTTTGTTTGAAGCCACTAAGATAAGAGTAGTGTTGCCATAACAACCTGCTGCTGGATGCTGTTTGGTATCTCAAAGCAGATTAAATCACCCACAGTCCCCATCAATGATGCTCCAGTGGCATAATTTCTAAAAGCCTGGTCCGTTTTTCTTCTTGATTTTTCTATCAAGTAGAGATGAAGCCGGACATTCATCGAATGGCCACTGTTGATAGCAATTGGTCCCTGAGGTCTCAGTATGCCTCTAGTTAGGCTGCACAGGTCATATTTCAGAGAGGAGCCGTGAATTCATGGGACTCCAGTATCAACAACTGACAGGTTTTCAATAGGCCCTTTCTTGATCTCCTTTTCTTGGTCTCAGTTTTTCTATTTGGAAAATGGGCTCAAGATTCTTTCCTTTCTCCATGCTAGCTTCGTCATGATGTAGGGACTGCATGAGACTATGTATTGAGAGTTTCTGGGGACTGGGGTATGGTAGTGCAAAGGAGGTGGCTTTTGTGAGTCACTAAGGCATGGCCCTAACGTGCTTCCTGATTCTTGGGGTTTATACAGCTCCTCTGCACCAAGTCAATTGCAATCATTAATACAAACCAGCCTCTGGTTATGATATAGACAGAATTCTGATCTATAGAGGAAAACTTCGCACGGATTAAGAATTCCCAGGTTTGTATCTTGGAAAACTCAGTGGAAACAGTGTGCTTCCTTTTAGAAGATTCTCCAGGAACAAACTCATCTTCATCTTTCCCAAAGGGGAGCAGAGTCAGACTCTCTTGATAGAAGTATGAAATCCTCTCAGAACCTGAGAGATATGCGGGGCCATTGCTGACAACTGCATTGCAGAAGCCATCTCTGTGTTCAGAAGCCTGAACAGGCTGGAGGGAAGCAGGTGCTCAACACATGCCTGTTCTGTGGTGGACAGTCATGGCGGGGCCGGGGACGGGGTGTGGTAAGGAAGATTGACAAGTGCCAGGGCTAGCCAAGGCAGGACCAGGGGACTGTCGTACTTGACTGGAGACTCTGACATACACATGGGGTGGGAAATTCATTTCGGTCCTTGCCAACACTTAACTCTCCCATCCCACTTAGCGAGCACAGCAGGCCAGGAAAGGAGAGACAAAAAAAATGATTAAATAGTCCTGAGGTAAATAATGTCCGGCTCTGGGTTTATAAAATGCATGACTCCTTCTAGAATCAGTATAGAACCTGAGATCAAAACCATGGGTAACTCCGGTGTCCCAAAGAAGACGTTGAGGGCTTCTGCATCATCCTGAGCATCTCCTCTGAGCAAAATGTAGTTAATAATTATTATGGCCTCATTTTCCAAATTACTTGAAATTTAAAATGAAAAAAAAAAAGGTTTCAAGATGTGTTATCTAAAATCTTTCTAAAGTGCATTAGTCTACTTTCTGCCTTGAGGCGGGAGGCGGGGAGGTGTAGAAAGCACAATTTATTCTCATGACTCAGCGGCTAAGGCAGCATTAAACGAACAATTCCTTTCATTGGAGCAGGAGTAGGGTTCCTGGGGGGTGGAGGAGGGCTCTGATGCAGCTTGGGACAATTTAATACTGGCTTTAGGTACTGCTCTAGAAGTTAAAAAAAAAAAAAAAAAAACAGCTAGATTTCAATCGCATGTCTCCTATGACCTTACCCCCTCTCAAAAGTTAACACTATAACAAAATGTAGAAGTTGATCAGGTCTTGCAATGGAGCCTGGAGCCACACCCTGACCAGGACAACCAGCACCATCAATGCTACTTATTTTTGTATTCAAAGAAAGCAACCCAGTAGTGTAGTACCTCAAACTGGCCCTGTTTAGACAAGCTTACAGGGTATCCTGAGGTATGCTGTCAGTCACTCTCTGTTCATTCTAGACCTACCTGCTTCCTCCTCCTCCCCTTCCTCCTCTCCTCCTTGTCCTCCTCGTCCTCCTCGTCCTCCTCGTCCTCCTCGTCCTCGTCCTCGTCCTCGTCCTCGTCCTCCTCCTCCTCCTCCTCCTCCTCCTCCTCTCCCTCCTCACCCTTCTTCTTTTCCTGGGACACAGGCCTCTATGCTGCCTACTCTGTCTTCTTAAAACTGGAACGACATCTCAGCAGCTGAGTCAGTTCCTCGGCCCTTCCTCACATGGCCTTTCAAGGAGTCCTGTTCTCAACCCTAGAGTTCTTCATCTTGCATCAGAGAAACTGAGATAGTCCCTCCTTTGCTGACACAGAAGAAAGTGCATGAGAGAGAAAACAGCAGGGGTTTTTGAGGTAGCCGATGATCATCTAGAAAGGATGCCAGTGGAGTACTATCTGGCATTGCTGAAGATGTAGACCCAGTGGGGAAGAGAGAATGGAATTTCTCACAGACGATGATCACTTATAGACTGTATAATATATCACTTTGGGATTAGTGTTCAGTAATGTTCGCTTGTTGCCTGGGGGTGTCTGAAAGGGACACCTCAGGGACCTGAATTAACTCAGGTTACTTTCTGACTCTTGACAACCCAGTCATTCCTCAAGGCCTGCTTCGGATGATACATTTTTCAAGATCCTTCCTGCTGCTTTCTACACACGCGCTAGCTCAGTGGCTCGATCGCTGCTTTCTCCCCTTTAGAATGTGTGGGGCACATCGTACTCTCCTGTGGCTCACCCTGCCCCTCTGTATTTTCTTGTTCCACCCACTTGTTGGTTCCTTCTGCAACTTCCGGTAAAGTGCCCCAGGGGTTAGACCGCCATGCCCCCACCTGTGCAGTCCACACTGCTGGGTTGAATCTTGCTAAAAAGAGAAAAAGTAAATGATGCAGTGTTTGTATTCAACAGGCTCCTCCAAAATAGCATCTCCCTTTGCCTTCTGTGAGCAATTAAGAACCTTCCATCCAATACCCCAAGTTGGAAACACGGGCTAAATACTTGACTCCTCACCTCAATGTCCAAATATCTAGATCAAAATTCTGATTGACATTATCCCCAAAATACCTGATTCCACACCCTTCCAGTGCCATTGCTTTTATTTTAGTTTAGGATTGGCTCATTTCTCTTTTCTATAAAGAGCCAGTTTGTAAGTATTTAAGGATGTTGAGACCAGATACAGTGCTACTGCTGGTTTCATGACCATCTTAGTCAGTTTTCAACTAGGGGGATGCCTTATAAACAGCAGACATTTCTCCTCACAGTTCTAGACACTGGAAATCTAAGATCAAGGTGTTAACCTGGTGGGTTCTACTGAGTATATTCTCCCTGGTTGCAGGCTGGTGACTTTTCCGTATCTTCTCATAGAAAATGCTTTCCAGAGTCTTTTGGAAAGGTGATAAATCCAGGAATAAAGATTCTACTCTCATGACCAAATTACCTTCCAAAGATGTCACCTCCAAAACTGTCACACTGGGGGAAATAGTTTAGTATATAAACTGGATTGAGACATTTCATGCATTGCAACAATGCTTCAAAGTGAGATGATTTTCCGCTCTTGGGGCATAATGGATCCAGAGCTCTGGTTCTTCAACTCTGCTTTAATCTGTGTCAGCCTAACCTTTCACCCAGACCACTGTGTTACCTTTGATCCAGTATCTCTGTCTGCTCTCTGCCATGTTTTCAACTTATATCACACTTATTACAAAAATTTCTTGGGTTTGGCCAATCAAACCATGCAGAACTTGATCTCTCCTCTTACCTTTTTCTTAGACTCTGAAGTTACTAGAGTTGCCAGACACAGTGTCCTACCCTAGTCAGATTTAATTACCAATTTGACATAACCTAGAGTCACTTGAGATTGAAATCTATTATCTTTAACTATTATTAGGTTTATGTGTAAGGATAATTGCCTGGATGTGTCTGTGTGACATATGGATGCCTGGTACCTATGGGGACCAGAAGAGGAGCATTGGATCTCCTGGGAATTACAGATGCTTGTGCATCTGGGTGCTTGGAATTGAACCCATGTTTTCCAGAATAGCACTAGTGTTTTGTAACAACTGAGCCATCTGCCTAGCCCTGAGAAGCCAATCTTAACTGAGAGATTGCCCAGATCATACTGGTCTGTCTGTGATCTCAGGAGGAGCATATCTGCATCATTAGTTGACGTTGGAAGGTCCAACCCAATGTGGTCATCACTATTCCCTAGTCAGGGTGGCCCTGAGCTGTATAAGAGAGCAAGACAGGCATGGGTATTTGAGAGAGAGAGAGAGAGAGAGAGAGAGAGAGAGAGAGAGAGAGAGAGAGATCAAGTGACATTCCTCCGTGGTTGGTGTCTGCTATACTTCCTTGCCTGGGAGTAAAAGATGATACAAGGAAGGAGATGCTATGGTCCACTGTCTGCACTGGATTTTCCTCAGCCTGCTCAGCAACCTGGGATGCTCTCATCTTACCTGCCTTTTTCCTTCACTGAGTGTCAGATCTTTACCAGAGCCCGTTCTCAAGACCTTTGCCATTTCCATCCCCTTTGCCTGACATAGAAGAGGCCTTGCACATTGTGTAACATTCAAGTCAGTTTTCAAGTAAACATTGAGAGTGGATTACTCAGGGCTCCCTACAAGAGCCTGCTGCAGAATCCCTGTCATCTTCAGACAAGGGTAGGAATAGTTTGGACAAGGCATAACCTTAGCACAAATCCACAGTGGAGCTCAGGGGCAGCAGTTAGGGTAATTGGTCAATTGTGCCCATTATAGTCAGACACCTGTGATATCATTCTCAATGGCCAGGGCACCTAGCAAAGATAGAATTACTCGTAGCCCCAAACTCAACCTTGGTCTGACCAAGTGTTTCCTTTCCTTTTCTGTTCTTGTGATAAAATGCCATGAAACAAAGCAACTTGTACACAAGGAAGCATTTATTTGGGCTCATAGTCCGCCGGGAATAACAGTCCATCATCTGGGGATACATGGCTGTAGGCAAGCATGATCTCTAGAGCAGGAAGCTGAGCGCTCATACCCTCTCCAAAAAGGGAGAGTAAACTAGAAGTGGCATGAGACTTTTAATTTCAAAGTCTACCTCCAGTGACATTTTCTCCAGCTAGGCTACACCACCTAATATTCCCTAAACAGTGCTACAAACTGGGAGCCAAATACCAGAACCCATGAGGGGCATTTCTCATTCAAGCCATCACCACCTGGAAGGAGCTCTGTAGTATAAATGATGCCCCTTAGTGTTAGGAGAAGGAAAGGAAGCTGAGCATTCAGGCTTTCCTAACCACCACTTGGTAAAGCACTTGATCTCTTAGCCAGTTCCTACCTCCATGTTTTCAGGCAACTCCCCAGAGATTAAGGGCAAGAAAGAGTCAGGTACCAGACATTAGAAACTAGGCAACCAGAAACTGGGAGAGAACCTCATACATACAATCAAAGGGGATCCAAAGAATCCTTCTATAGTCCAAGTCATGCCTGCTTCATCCCTTTTCAGTTTTGAATACTCTCAAAGAGATGTATTACTAAATGTCTATATTTAATACTATAATATAGTCATTGGGGGCTGTACCTGTTTTATTCCATGGAGCTCACATACTACCTGGATCCATAAACAAAACAAAAAAATGCAAAAAAGCTCTACTCACCTAAACTAAATTTAAGTAAAATTTCCAATTATAGGAAAATTAATAAAATTTAAAAGAAGAATGTGAGTAAAGTCTTTCTCAGCTTCCTTTATGCCCCATCAATCCCTATTCTGTCACACTTCCCTAGGCCTTTTGTCTTGTGATTGCTGGTAATGGAACTTGGAGTCCAGGTAATGCAATCAGAGCTTTATGCCATTTACAGCTCTCTCGCTGTGTCTAGCATCCTTTAAAGGCAATCAACAGTAACAGAGGCTGCCACTTCCTGTATTTCCTTCTATGGCCACAGTGGCTGATGCTCCTCAGGTTGAGGACAATATGCTGAGAGAAGTGACATTAAGCAAGCTCTTATCTTCTTTTTTTCTTCTTTCCCTTCTCAAGGTCTCAGCAGGTCAGCCCAGTTCACACCATTAGAATGCAGTTGCTTTTGGGCATCCCAGCTCCAGACTCTTCTGTTAGTATCTTCTTTTCAATGCAATGAAGAGAAAACAGGATTGCCTTTCAAGCCCTTGTTTTGTTGCTTGCTAGTGTGATTTTTGGTACATTTTTTAAACTCTTCATCATTGACCTTGCTATTAAAATTTTATTTGGTACATCACTCAGGAGAAATATCATAATTACTTCCAGCTCTTTGACATCAAATTGGTCAATGAAATACAAACAGAACTAATGTGTGTCCCTTCTCTGGGAAAGCCTCCAGAGTATAATTTGTTGTTTTCTCCTTTTCTGTCATGAATACCAGCAATATTCCAGATTTGGCACTATAGTCAACAAGCAGTCAAGACTAGTAATGATCACAGCCATACTTGATAGAAAAATATGCAATATTAAGAAGAAATAAGACTGAGGTGTGTGTGTGTGTGTGTGTGTGTGTGTGTGTGTAGAGGGCTGTATGTGTGTTTTACCACAATCGAGGTTATCCTTACTAAAACCAGTTTTATTTCTGAGTCTTCCCATCTGTAAAATGTAGTTATATAATAATTCATCCTTCACAAATTCAATCATTTATTTCCCTTTAGCTTGAAGCTGTTTAAATGCAGCATGCATTCTAGACACCTATAGGTCTCACCTATACTTGAGAATGCAATGGAATTGGCCTCTTTTCACAAATAAGTTCATAAGATAGTAAAAAGGGAGGATAATAGTAGAATACGAATTTGTATTAGAAGTTGTTCAGTGTCCCTTAGTCTGAAGTGTGTTGTATATATCATTGAAATTAAGGAAGTAGTTTCCTTTCAACTGAGCGCTCAAGAAGCTCTCTTTGCTTTGAAGATCTGGTGGCCTTGAACTTGTAGAGCTAGAATGAAGGAGATATTTCCTGACATTTTATTTCCTAGATGTAAACGACTTAGGTGTAGGGAATCATGGGACATTGAGAGATCAAATCAAATACTGAGTGTGGAGTGACTGCAAATTGAATATCAATGGTACTTAGATGTCATGTCTTGGTTAGATTTGAATAGGAAATTAGATCTTTATTTTGAAGAAATACAGCATTAGTTTTGAGAAGCATAGCATGGCCATGATATGTTAAATGGGTTTGAAAAAGAAGAACTAACTGTGATGCCCAGATTGTGAGGTCTCCACAGATTACCAGAGACTACCAAGAGTCCAACTCATATGTAAAAGCAAAGAGTCCTTATTCAAGTTCAAGCTGGGACCCTTCAAGGTCTCCAGCACAGTGGATAGTGTGGAGTCTGAGGTGGTACAAGCCTTGCCTATTTATCATGGTTGGTGTAGCAAGGTAAAGGACTTTCCAACTTGGCAGTTACATGATTGGTTGACATTTGCGTACTTCTATTGGATAGTAATGATTTCAGTTTGATATGAACAATCAAGCTTAATTGCTAGCTTACTCAATCTTCTTTAAGATACTAGGTACGTTCCCCCTAAGAACTGTTTGTTGTTACTGAGTGGAGCAGCTATTTGCCCAGGGAAATTGTGATTATTACCAGGGTGACATGGCTCCTGAAACAAGTTGGGGATTTTTTCCAGTAGCTGAGTTCATTCAGAATGCAAGTTAGTCATGAAATGGAGTCTGAAAGCAAATGGAGTTTGTAGTATTAAGTTGGGCCCTTCACTAACATGGAAGGCCATTGAAGGTGCTATCAATATCTTCCTAATGATCAAAGATTAAGTATTTTTACCTTTGGTGTCTTATGATCAAGCCTACACAACTATGCCCCTATAATATGAAAGAAGATGCGGGCATAGTAAACAAGAAGGTGATCCAGTGGATGTAGTTATGTTCCGATAAAACCCTAAGCCCTTCTGGAGATGTTCTGGGACTGATCACAAGTATCTCTTTCCTTTCCTTTTTTTTCCTCTCTTGATGTTTCATGGCACTATCTACTGAAAAGTAATATTCTAGATAATGACTTCATTTACAGCAACAGCATTGCTACTCAACAAATGACATAGTGATATCTGTTCGGCAGGACATGTTAGGGAGGTTTAAACTGGTGAGTGCTAGGGGATGGAGAGGAGGAACAGAGTGAGGAACATTATCAGTGCTGGGGGTTGCAGTGGTTACGGTAATAGAGAGCCCTAAGGGTGGAGTATCTTTGAGAGAGGGAAATTATTGCAATTTGGACATGGTGAGTTTGATGTGAAAGGCAAATGAGATAATGTGGGGAAAAGTGCTTCACAACCTGTGAAGTGTTTTAGAAATGGATGGGTTATTTTAAGAGGAAATGGCTGAGACCATTTTGTGACTCACCATACGCCCGTCAACACTCTGACAAAAACAATCAGAGCACATGAGAGGTAAATTGTAGGATAGCCCTATCGTATTTTTAGGTTGGCCTCATGCTATTATATTATTCCCACTGCTATTATTTTCTCTGAAACAAGGGGCAGCTGTTCCTATAGCTTTGTATAAGTGAATTAAGTTAGGCATCAGTTTAAGCTGAAGGGAAAGAGAGAAAGCTATCTCCACATGGAGCTTTGGCTAGCCTTGAATTGGGGAAGATAGAATAGAGAATGAGTTTTTCTTCTAGCTAAAAATGATTCGAGTGTAAGAAACCATTAAAAAATTACTGCAAAATCCCAACTCAATTCTTCATAGATCTAGAAAGAGCAATTCTCAAATTCATCTGGAGCAACAAAAAACCCAGGATAGCTAAAACTATTCTCAACAATAAAAGGACTTCTGGGGCAATCAATATCCCTGACTTCAAGCAGCACTACAGAGCAATTGTGTTAAAAACTGCATGGTATTGGTATAGCAACAGGCAAACAGATCAATGGAACAGGATTGAAGACCCTGAAATTAACCCACAGACTTATGGTCACTTGATCTTTGATAAAGGAGCCACAACCATCCGATGGAATAAAGATAGCCTTTTCAACAAATGGTGCTGGTTCAACTGGAGGTCAACATGCAGAAGAATGCGAATTGACCCACTCTTATCTCTTTGCTCTAAGATCAACTCCAAGTGGATCAAGGACCTCCACATAAAACCAGACACTCTGAAACTATTAGAAAAGAAACTTGGGAAGACCCTGGAGGACTTGGGCACAGGGGAAAAGTTCCTGAACAGAACACCAATAGCGTACGCACTAAGATCAAGAATCGACAAATGGGACCTCATAAAATTACAAAGTTTCTGCAAAGCAAAGGACACTGTCCGAAGGACAAAACGGCAACCAACAAAGTGGGTAAAGATCTTTACCAACCCCACATCCGACAGAGGGCTAATAT
>OZ030017.1:25112918-25117918 GCA_964023405.1 Apodemus agrarius
AATATATACAAAGAACTCAAGAAGTTAGACCGCAAAGAAACAAATAACCCTATCAAAAAATGGGGCACAGAGCTAAACAAAGAATTTTCACCAGAAGAAATTCGGATGGCCGAGAAACACCTTAAGAGATGTTCAACATCATTAGTCATCAGGGAAATGCAAATCAAAACAACCCTGAGATTCCACCTCACACCAGTCAGAATGGCTAAGATTAAAAACTCAAGAGACAACAAGTGCTGGCGAGGATGTGGAGAAAGAGGAACACTTCTCCACTGTTGGTGGGATTGCAAAATGGTAAAACCACTCTGGAAATCAGTTTGGCGGTTCCTCAGAAAATTGGGCATGTCACTTCCAGAGGACCCTGCCATACCACTCCTGGGCATATACCCAGAGGATTCCCCTACATGCAATAAAGACACATGCTCCACTATGTTTATAGCAGCCTTGTTTATAATAGCCAGAAATTGGAAGGAGCCCAAATATCCCTCAAAGGAGGAATGGATACAGAAAATGTGGTATATTTATACAATGGAATACTACTCAGCAATTAAAAATAATGAATTCATGCAATTTGTAGGTAAATGGTTAGACCTGGAAAATATCATCCTGAGTGAGCTAACCCAATCACAAAAGAATGCACATGAAATGCAATCACTGATAAGTGGATATTAATGAGAACCAAAAAGCCATGGTTGAACATTCTAAAATCATGCCTCTAAGCAGATTTTTTTTCCTTGAGTTCTTTATCTCAGGTAGTTTTTGTCTCAGACGAGGGGAGTAAACAAACGCATCATGATGCCTACCAGAAAGGTAGTTTAAAGTTACATCTTGCTGTATTTGAAGAATGAGATGCTAAAAGCAGCAGAGCAGTGGGAAGGGAGGATTTGAAATGTCAGAACTTAGTGCATTCGGCAGGGGTAGAATGAAGAGTGTGTCCAGAGTCAGGATTAAACAAAATGTGAAAAATACAAATATGAACAAAGAAAATCCAGAACCCAAAAATAAGGGAGAAGAGATGGAGACAGCAACACAAAGCCATTGAAAACCCAGATGTGGCTTCTCTGTTTATAAAATTAGGGAAATAGATCTGAATATAACTGTAGGGTAGTCAGCCCCTAATCCCAAGGGAATGTGTCCCAAGATGCCTAGCATATACCAGAAATGGTGGATAACACCAAAACCAGCTTATATGGTACATATATATGCCTGTATGTCCTGCAGCTGCCACATAGAACCAGAATTGATCTCTTCTTCCATGTTTTATATCCTGGTGCACCCCTTTCAACACCACCACTGAACTTAGGAACCACTAGTAAGTAAAATAAAGGTTACTTGAATACAAACACAGAGATTTTACACCAGTCTACCTTAAAAACAGAGATTGTTACTGGCCAATGGGTGGGCAATGAATATATACTATGTCTGCTGAACACAGGAAGGGATTACGCCTCAGGCAAAATTGGAAGGGGCAGCAAGAGACCATACCATGCTACTCAGAACAGTGTACATCTTAAAAGGTATGCATTATTTCCATTTATTATTTCCAGGCCACTGCGGGCCATGAGGTGACTGAAACTACGAAGAGTAAGGATACATCCGAGGAGGACCGCCATGATGCCGCACATGGTTACGATGGGAGGAGCTTGAATGGGATCCATGACCAAGCGCATGCTCAGCACATGCAGTGCCACGGTGCTGCACCCGATGCCTCGGTTACTTCTCTCTAAGTGCGTCTCTCTACTTCTCACTGGGGCTTCCTTCTTGCACAACTATTCCACCGATCGTTAAGGCCAGCCTCTGAAGTTACTCTTTTTTTTTTCTTTTAAACAAAGTTGAGCATTTTAGTGTGCCATGTACTTGTGCATCATAAAACTTGGGAGCTTTGACTTAAAAAAAAAAATATTACACTGCTTCTTTGGAACAGAGACTCCAGAGGTGGGCATCGCTGAAAGAGTTACAAACCCCAAACCAGGGAGAGGACTGCACACTGCCTCAAGAGGCAGTATAGATGCTAACAAATGTTCTAAGCCGGTTGGTGCTGAGAAATTATCGAAAGTCGGCATTGTATAAATAAATAAATAGTGCTTGAAAAACCCAGTATTGTATGGAGATGTCAGGACTGGAATCTTTAAGCCAAAACAGTATCTTTCATAAATTCATAAAGATCACAATAGCTTGAATGAAGAGTTGACTTTTAACTAGAATGTTGAGGGTAGAGCTATACGAGAACCCACAGTATCACCTTAAAGCCCAGCCCTGCTTTGGAAGGGCCTGTGAAGTCAAGGATGTGCACTTAGCTCAAGCATCTCTTCTGCTTCCTTCTCCTCTTTTCATCGTCTGTCCTTGGAACCTGAAAGGGCTCTGGCTAGCCCCGCTGGCAAGCATGGTTCTGGCGGGCCTTGCCCTTCTCCCCCACTCACTCTGCCATGCTTAGAAAATGTTAGATGACATCCCTAAAGCCAGCCACCAAGGTCTAGTTCCTTATTTGGCCACTTCCTCCTCCTGAGGCTGACTACCAAGGCCCAGCTATCAAAAAGTTAAAGGCCAGCAATCAAAAGCCCCCCTTGGCTCACTTAATTAGCCTGCCTAGTTAAAATTAAACACCTCACACTAACAAGAGGTTTCCCCTTTTACCTTTATAAAGCACCATTTTCCTATACACGACATCTGTCTCCTCTCTGTCCAGAGGCAGGCCTCTGTCCCACTCTGAGTCAAATATCCTCTTCCCTGCTCTTTTATTCCCTTCCCATTCTCCATCATCCCCTATTTCCTGTCTTTGCCTTTTATCCCACGCCCTTTGTCCCTCTTTTTTGCAGAGAACTTAGTCTTGTGGGTCCTGGGCGATACGGATTCCATCATAGCCCACCATGGTTTTCCCTGGATCCGGACTACTGGGTTGCCCTTAGGTGTTTCTCCAGCTTATTGTCCAAGCATCCCTGGACTGTTCCTCAGACGGCATTTTTCCTGGTGTTTGGATTCAAATCACACACTTTTTTAAAAAAAATCATGTATTCCAGGCTGGCCTTGAACTCCCTATGTAATCAAGTAGGACTTTGGGAGCAAGAATTCCTGGAAAGAAGCTGTTTGTACTGTATTTTTAAAATGCCTTGATTTAACTTTCTTTGTTCCGTTGTGGCAACAACACCACGAAACAAACTGTTTCCACACTGTAACATTTTATTTGGCATGATCTAAATCTATGTTCCCAGGGCCATAGCCACTGACCCATTGCTCCTGTAAACCTTTATTACGTTGAGATGAGAGCTATTACTTTCGATGACAGACTTGAACTTCTAATCCTCTTTTCCCCACCTCCCAAGTGTCACCAAACCGAGGGCTTCTGGCATCCTAGATAAGTACTCTACCAACCTAGGTACAATCTCCAGCCGCAGCAATGCTTTAAACATAAACTCCAAGAGTCAAAACAAGGACAGCCACTGGGACTGTAGAAGAGGGTGTGGGGAACTTGTACCACATTTTACCAAACCCAGTGCATGCACTTGACTCAATTCACAGAGAGTGAAAGGACTAATAACAGGTAGGACTGGGGTCAGATTATGAAAATATCATGCTAAAACGCTAAACTGTTTATACATGGATAAACAGAAATACAGGGTACAGGGAAGTGGAGATCATAGAGGCTACCCTGCATTGCCACCGTCTCCCAAGCATATCCAGGGAGGAGCTAGAATTAGAATCCGAGTTTGCCTCCTGGTGAGGTTCAGGCACATGACATACCGTCTCTTCCCACCTGCACAATGCAAATGAACTCTTATGAAATTGCTGTTCTATCTTGGGCTAAGCCCTTCCCAAGAAAGATAAAAATCTTTGGAATAAGATTGTTTTGGTTCACCCTCCACTTCTTGGAAAAGAAGGCTCTGTGCTCCCACCTAGTTAAGTGTGTGACAGTTCTTCCAGTGTGATGCATCACCTGCTCCTGTCAAGTGTCAGGGTCAGAGTCCTTGGTTTATTGCATGTGGTTGCAGAGTCAAACGTGTTTCCCAAAAGCCATGAATAATGGGAAAGTCCCTGTGTGTCTTCCTGGCATGCAGTGCCCTCTGGCCTGGTCTGTTTGCTTTTTATCCTTAAAAACTAACAATCATGAACTCTCACTGATGTCAGGGCCACTGTAGGAGACAATAAAGAGAGAAGAGGTTTTCTTACAGCTTAGAGGAAATTGTAATCTGAGATAGAACAAATATAGCCTAAGGCTGAGCTGTGGCTCACATCCTGCCCTGGAGAGGCTACAGTCTCCCTTTTAGCATCTGATGGAAACAAGAAAATTCAAAAAGATCTGCCCCAGTGGCTTATTTCCTTGTTTGCGTTAGATCATGCAAATAAGAAAGACTCTCATGTTCATCAGGAGAGAAATCTGGGGGATTTCAAATATTATCAGTGTGTCACAGCTCACACCTGCCGTGTGACTTCATGCTGCACAGTAGGAAGGAGCCCTCTGGAGGCCTTGGCCACAGTCCCTCCCAAATGAACATCAGCCCAAGGCTTAAGGAGCTCTTTTCTGTGCTTGGCTCTGATCGCCCCGCAGCCTGGCTGGAGACAATTGTCACCATCACCATCAGAGCAGCCTCTTTCAATGTTGCTTCTCTCCCATGCAACCTCACGATGGCGCCCATATTCTGAAATTCTCTCTTGAACACTAATGCGATCACCTTAAGTACTCTGGCCAGCTCAGACCCTTATCAAATAAATTGTGGTCCTCAGAGTAACCAAATAAACAATCAGCCAAACCTTTTGATTCCCCGACTGTAAAAGGAGATCTTTCTTGGCTTCCCTTTTGTGTCTTCTAACCCATCCTCAATGGCCTTTAAGACTCGCTATCTAAAAAGAGCTACCAAAAAAATAAATAAATAAATAAATAAATAAAAAATAAAAAGAGCTACCAAATAGCCTCATTTCCCCATGCTTTTCTCCCAAAGAAGCAATCGTGATAATACTAATACTGTCCTTCCTGGAAAAAAAAGTGATGACATTTAAAGAGATAC